>SJXO01004851.1:0-150929 GCA_006408615.1 Connochaetes taurinus
TCATCTGGATGCTGACGGTACCCTCGGTGTTCCTCTCCAGTGGAGACGGGTATGTCGGGGAACTTCATGAGTTGCAGCAAGCGTGTGAAGGACACTTTCGATGTTCAAGAGGGAAGGTGTGATTTGCCTTGGGACGTCTCAGCGGAAAAGGGCCTCCTCTCGCCTGGAAGGGAGAGAAGCTCCTGGACTTTCTCGAGTTGTTGTGTGTCCCTCTCGAGTTGCCACGGGGACCTCAGGGACCCGCTCTTTTGGCCTCAGGCAAGGCAATTCTCCATGCGCGTTGCTAGGGGCCTCTAGGGATTCCTCTCCAGTTGGTGCCCGTGCCTAGACCTCGTGTGGTGTCAAGGCCAGAACCTGAGGATTCCACTCCAGTGCCGACATGGAACTTGGGGTACTTCTGAAGGCTCCGCAGGGGAGTCAGTCCTCGTCTCCAGAGGGGACATGCACGTCTGCTTTCCTCCCGAGCTGGAGCAGCAGTGTAAGGCTTCACGTCGCACTGATACAGGGATCTGTGGCTTTAACTCGAGGTTTTCCCACAGGGCTGTCACAAGTGCCTCCGTGGTGTGAGTCAATACTCGGCATGAAATTCGAGGCTGTGCAGGGAAATCAGGATCCTTTGGAGTGGACGGAGACATTTGAGGGACTTTGGAAATGGTGGCCTGACCCGTGGAGTTCCTAGTGACTTTCCTGTGGAGAGCGCCTGCTCTTGAGATGCGACGGGAACGCCGGGAATCCTTTCCCGAATAAGCAGGCAAAGGAACCCTCATCTCGAGGTATGAGGCGGAAATGGGGCTCCACTAGATGTTGGCGTCACCCTAGGTGTTCCTCTCGAGTGGAGTCGGGTATGTCGGGGAATTTCCTGATTTGCAGCAAGGGTGTGTGGGACCCTCTGGAACTTCAGGAGGGAAGCTCTGATTTGCCGCGTGATGCCTCATTGGAAAAGGGCCTCCTTTCGCCTGTAGGAGAGAACCTCCTGGGTTTTCTCGAGATATGTCCGGTTCTTCTCGAGTTACGGGGGGTCCTTCTCGAGTTATGACGGGAACCTCAGGGACCCGCTCTTGTGGCCTCAGGCAAAGCCAGTCTCCTTGCTAGTTGTGAAGAGTGTCTCGTGATTCCTCTCCAGTCGGTGCCGGGGCCTAAGACCTCGTGTGGGTTCGAGGCCGGAACCTGAGGATTCCTCTCCAGTGCTGACATGGAGCTTGCGGTCTTTCCGGAGGCTACACAGGGGAGTCAGTCCTCGTCTCGATTGGGAACATGCACGTCCGCTTTCCTCTCTAGCTGGAGCAGCATTGTCAGGCTTCCCGTGGTGTTGATGAAGGAATCTGTGGTTTTTCCTTGAAGCGTTCCTACGAGGCTTTCCCACAGGGCTGTCATACGTGCCACGGTGGTGTGAGTCTATACTTGGCGAGCATTTTGAGGCAGTGCAGGAAAGTCGGATTCCTCTGAAGCGGACTGAGATATCTGAGGGACTTTGTGAATGACGGCATGACCCCTGGAGTTCCTCTCGACTTTCTTGTGGAGAGCACCTCTTCCTAAGATGTGACGGGAATGCCGAGAATCCTTTCCCGACGAAGCAGGTATAGGAACACTAACCCTAGCTATGAGGCGAAGACGAACCTCCTCTTGATTTTGGCGGGACCTTCGGAGTTCGCCTCGAGTGGAGACGGGTATTTCGGGTTACTTCTTGAGTTACAGCAAGGGTCTGAAGGACACTTTCCAAGTTCAAGAGGAAAAGTGTGATTTCCCTCGAGACGCCTCAGTGAAAAAGGATCTCATCTTTCCTGGAGGGGAAAACCTCCTGGATATTCTCGAGTTGCGGCGGGTCCCTCACGAGTTATGTCGGGGACCTCACGGTCCCGCTCTTTTGGCCTCAGGAAAGACCAGTCTCCATGCGAATTACCTCTCGGGATTCCTGCCAGTCGTTGCCAGGGCCTAAAACCTCATGTGGAGTTGAGGCCGGAACCTGAGGTGACCTCTCCAGTGCTGACATGGAGCTTGGGGTCTTTCTGGAGGCTCCACAGGGAAGTCAGTCCTCGTCTCGATTGGAAATATGCACGTGCGCTTTCCTCTAGAGCTGGACCAGCATTATCAGGCTTCCTGTGTTGTTGATGAAGGAATCTGTGGTTTTTCCTCGAAGCGTTCCCACAAGGCTTTCCCACAGGTCTGTCATACGTGCCACGGTGGTGTGAGTCGATACTCGGTGTGCAAGTCGAGGCAGTGCAGGAAAGTCGGGTTCCTCTGCAGTGGATTGAGATATCTGGGGGACTTTGTGAAGGGCAACACGACCCCTGAAGTTCCTCTCAACTCTCTTGTGGAGAGGGCCTCCTCTTGGTAAGCGACGGAACCCCAGGAATCCTTTCCCTCCGAAGCAGGGAAACGAACCCTCATCTCGTGCTTCTCAGTGGCAACGGGGCTACTCTTTTTGTTGACGGGACCCTCGGTGTTCCTCTGGAATGGAGACGGGTATGTGGGGGAAATTCTTGAGTTCCAGCAAGGGTGTGAAGGACCCTTTCGAAGTTCAAGGGGGAAGGTGTGATTTGCCTCAAAACCCCTCAGCGGAGAGGGGCCTCATCTCGACTGGATGGGAGAACCTCCTGGTGTTTCTCGACTTGCGGTGGGTCCCTCTCGAGTTATGACGGAGACTTCATGGACCCGGTCTTGTGGCCTTAGGCAAGGCCAGTCTCCATGCGAGTTGGGAGTACCCTCTCGGGATTCCTCTCTAGTCGATTGTGGGACCTAAGACCTCGAGTGGTTTCGAGGCCGGAACCTGAGGATTCCTGTCCAGTGCTGACATAGATCTTGGGATACTTCTGGAGGCTCCCCAGGGGAGTCAGTCCTCGTCTCGAATGGGAACATGCACGTCCGCTTTCCTCCCGACTGGAGAAGCAGTGTCAGGCTTCTCGTCGAGTTGATACAGGGATATGTGGCTTTCCCTCGAGCCTTTCCCATGTGTCTTTCCAAACGGGCTGTCACACGTGCCAAGCTGGTGTGAATCAATACTCTCCATGCAAAACGAGGCAATGCAGGGGAATCAGGTTCCTCTGCAATGGACTGAGACATTTGGGGGACTTTGGCAAATGTGGCAAGGACCCTGGAGTTCCTTTCGACTTTCCTGTGGAGAGCGCCTCCTCTGGAGATGCAACGGGGACGCCGGGAATCCTTTGCCAATGAAGCAGGGAAAGGAATCCTAAACTGGAGCTACAAGGCTCAAACGGGGCTCCTCTTGATGTTGGCGGGACCCTCGGTGTTCCTCTCTAGTGGCGACGGGTATGTCGGGGAACTTCTTGAGTTACAGCAAGCGTGTGAAGGACCCTTTCGAAGTCTAAGAGGGAAGGTGTGATTTGCCTCAAAACGACTCAGCAAAAAAAGAGCCTCATCTCGCCTGGAGAGGAGAATCTCATGGATTTTCTCGAGTTTGGCCCGTCCCTCTCAAGTTACTACGGGTACCTCAGGGACCCGCTCTTGTGGTCTCAGACAATTGCAGTCTCCATATGAGTTGGGAGGGGCATCTCGGGATTCCTCTACAGACGGTGTCGGGGTGAAAACCTCGTGTGCAGTCGATGCTGTAACCTGAGGATTCCTCTCCAGTGCTGACATGGAACTTGGGGTACTTCTGGAGGCTCCACAGGGGAGTCAGTCCTCGTTTCAAGTGGCAACATGCACGTCCGTTTTCTTCCGAGCTGGACTAGCAGTGTCCGGCTTCCTGTTGCCTTGACACAGGGATCTGTAGGTTTCTCTCGAGGCTTTCCAACGAGACTTTCCCACAGGTCTGTCACTCGTGCCATCGTAGTGTGAGTCGATACTCGGCATGCACGTCGAGGCAGTGCAGGTAAATCAGGTTCCTATGGTATGGACTGAGACATTTGGGGAACTTTGGGAATGGTGGCACGACCCCTGGAGTTCCTCTCGACTTTCCTGTGGAGAGCGTCTCCTTGGAGATGCGACGGGAACACCGGGAAACTTTTCTCGACGAAGCAGAGAAAGGAACCCTGACTTTGATCTAGGAGGCAGAAACGGGGTTCCTCTTGATGTTGGGGGGACCCTCGGTGTTCCTCTCGAGTGGAGACGGTTCTGTCGGGGAACTTCTTGAGTGGCAGCAAGGGTGTGAAGGACCCTTTCGAATTTAAGGAGGGAAGGTGTGACTTGCCTCGAGACGCCTCAGCAGAAAAAGGTCTCATCTCGCCTGGAGGGGAAAACCTGAACTTTCTCGAGTTGCGGCAGGTACCTCTCGTGTTACAATGGGGACCTCAGGGACCCGCTCTTGTGGCCTCAGGCCAGGCCAGTCTCCATGTGAGTTGCTAAGCGCCTCTAGGGATTCCTCTCCAGTCAGTGCCGGGGCCTAGACCTCGTGTGGAGTCGAGGCCGGAACCTGAGGATTCCTCTCCAGTTCTGACATGGATCTTGGGGTACTTCTGGAGGATCCACAGGGGAGTCAGTCCTCGTCTCGAGAGGGGACATGCACATCTGCTTTCCCCCCGAGCTGCAGCAGCAGTGACAGGCTTCACGTCGCGTTGATACAGGGATCTGTGGCTTTAACTCGAGGTTTTCCCACAGAGCTGTCACACGTGCCACCGTGGTGTGAGTCGATACTCGGCGTGAACTTTGAGGCAGTGTAGGGAAATCAGGATCCTTTGCAATGGACTGAGACATTTGGGGGAGTTTGGGAATGGTGGCATGACCCTTCTAGTTCCTAGCGACTTTCCTGTGGAGAGCGCCTCCTCTTGAGATGCGACCAATCGCCGGGAACCCACATCTCGTGCTACGAGGCGGAAACGGGGCTCCTCTTGATGTGGACGGGACCCTCCCTGTTTCTCTCGAGTGAAGACGGGTATGTCGGGGAACTTCTTGAGTTGCAGCAAGGGTGTCAAGGACCCTTTCGAAGTTCAAGACTGAAGGTGTGATTTGCCTTGAGACGCCTCAGCTGAAAAGGGCCTCATCTCGCCTGGAGGGCAAAACCTCCTGGATTTTCTCGAGTTGCGGTGGGTCCCTCTCGAGTTATGACGGGTCCCTCTCGAGTTACAACGGAGACCTCATGGACCCGCTCTTGTGTCTTCATGAAGGCCAGTCTCCATGAGAGTTGTGAGGGGCGTCTCGGAATTCGTCTCAAGTAGGTCCCAGGGCTAAGACCTCGTGTGGAGTCGAGGGGACAACCTGCGATTTCCTCTCCAGTGCTCACGTGTATCTTGGGGTATTTCTGGAGGCTCCAGAGTGCAGTCAGTCCTCGTCTCGAGTGGGAACATGCACGTCCGCTTTCCTCACGAGCTGAAGCAGCAGTGTCAGGCTTCCCGACCCGTTGATACAGGGATCTGTGGCATTCCCTCGAGGCTTTCCCACGAGACATTCCCACATGGCTGTAACACGTGCCACCGTGGTGTGAGTCGATACTCGGCGTGCAAGTCGGTGCATTGCAGAGGAATCAGGTTCCTCTGGGGAGGACTGAGACATATCTGGGACTTTTGGAGTGGTGGCACGACCCCTGGAGTTCCTCTCGTCTTTCCTGTGGAGAGCGCCTCCTCTTGAAATGCGACGAAAATGCCGGGAATCCTTTCTCGACGAAGTAGGGTAAGGAACACTCATCTCGAACTAGGGGGCGGTAATGGGGCTCCTCTTGAAGTTGGCGGGTACTTCGGTGTTCCTCTCGAGTGGAGACGGGTATGTCGGGGAACTTCTTGAGTTGCAGCAAGGGTTTGAAGGACCCTTTCGAAGTTCAAGAGGGAAGGTGTGATTTGCCTTATGACTCCTCAGCGGAAAAAGGCCTCATCTCGCCTGGAGGTGAGAACCTCCTGGATTTTCTCGTGTTGCGGTGGGTACCTCTCGAGTTACGACGGGGACCTCAGGGACCCGCTCTTGTATTTTCATGAAGGCCAGTCTCCATGCGAGTTGTGAGGGGCGTCTCGGAATTCGTCTCCAGTAGGTCCCGGGGCTAAGACCTCGTGTGGAGTCAAGGGGAGAACCTGAGATTTCCTCTCCAGTGCTCACATGTATCTTGGGGTACTTCTGAAGCCTCCACAGGGGAGTCAGTCCTCGTCTCGAGTGGGGACGTGCATGTCCGCTTTCTTCCTGACCTGGAGCAGCAGTGTCAGGCTACCCGTCTCATTGATACAGGGATCTGTGGCTTTCCCGTTAGACTTTCCCACAGGGCTGTCACACGTGGGACAGTGGTGTGAGTCGATATCAACGTGCAAGTCGAGGCAGGGCAGGGAATTCAGGTTCCTCTGGTGTGGACTGAGACATTTGGGGGACTTTGGGAATGGTGGCACGACCCCTGGAGTTCCTCTCGACTTTCCTGTGGAGAGCGCCTCCTCTGGAGATGCAACGGGGATGCCGGGAATCCTTTGCCAACGAAGCAGGGAAAGGAAACCTCATTTCGAGCTACAAGGCGGAAACGGGGCTCCTCTTGATGTTGGCGGGACCCTTGGTGTTCCTCTCGAGTGGAGATGGGTATGTCCCGGAACTTCTTGAGTTGCAGCAAGCGTGTGAAGGACCCTTTCGAAGTCTAAGAGGGAAGGTGTGATTTGCCTCGAAACGACTCAGCAAAAAAGAGCCTCATCTCGCCTGGAGGGGAGAAAGATGCAACGGGGATGCCGGGAATCCTTTGCCAACGAAGCAGGGAAAGGAAACCTCATTTCGAGCTACAAGGCGGAAACGGGGCTCCTCTTGATGTTGGCGGGACCCTTGGTGTTCCTCTCGAGTGGAGATGGGTATGTCCCGGAACTTCTTGAGTTGCAGCAAGCGTGTGAAGGACCCTTTCGAAGTCTAAGAGGGAAGGTGTGATTTGCCTCGAAACGACTCAGCAAAAAAGAGCCTCATCTCGCCTGGAGGGGAGAATCTCGCGGATTTTCTCGCGTTGTGGCCTGTCCCTCTCGAGTTACTACGGGTACCTCCGGGACCCACTCTTGTGTCCTCAGACAATTGCAGTCTCCATATGAGTTGCGAGGGGCCTCTAGGGATTCCTCTGCAGACGATGCCGGGGCCAAAACCTCGTGTGGAGTCGAGACTGTAACCTGAGGATTCCTCTCCAGTGCTGACATGGAACTTGGGGTACTTCTGGAGGCTCCACAGGGGAGTCAGTCCTCGTTTCAAGTGGCAACATGCACGTCCGTTTTCTTCCGAGCTGGACTAGCAGTGTCAGGCTTCCTGTTGCCTTGACACAGGGATCTGTAGGTTTCTCTCGAGGCTTTCCAACGAGACTTTCCCACAGGTCTGTCACTCGTGCCACCGTAGTGTGAGTCGATACTCGGCATGCACGTCGAGGCAGTGCAGTTAAATCAGGTTCCTCTGGTATGGACTGAGACATTTGGGGAACTTTGGGAATGGTGGCACGACCCCTGGAGTTCCTCTCGACTTTCCTGTGGAGAGAGCCTGTTCTGGAGATGCGATGGGAACGCTGAGAATCCTTTCCCGACGAAGCAGAGAAAGGAACCCTGACTTCGATCTAGGAGGCAGAAACGGGGTTCCTCTTGATGTTGGGGGGACCCTCGGTGTTCCTCTCGAGTGGAAACGGTTATGTCGGGGAACTTCTTGAGTGGCAGCAAGGGTGTGAAGGACCCTTTCGAATTTAAGGAGGGAAGGTGTGACTTGCCTCGAGACGCCTCAGCAGAAAAAGGTCTCATCTCGCCTGGAGGGGAAAACCTGGATTTTTCTCGAGTTGCGGCGGGTCCCTCTCTAGTTACAAAGGGTCCCTCATGGGTTAGGACGGGATCTCATGGACCCGCCCTTGTGTCTTCATGATGGCAAGTCTCCATGGGAGTTGTGAGGGGCGTCTCAGAATTCGTCTCCAGTTGGTCCCAGGGCTAAGACCTCGTGTGGAGTCAAGGGGACAACCTGAGATTTCCTCTCCAGTGCTCACATGTATCTTGGGGTACTTCTGGAGGTTCAAGAGGGCAGTCAGTCCTCGTCTCGAGAGGGGACATGCACGTCTGCTTTCCTTCAGGGCTGTGGCAGCAGTGACAGGCTTCACGTCGCGTTGATACAGGGATCTGTGGCTTTAACTCGAGGTTTCCCCACAGGGCTGTCACACGTGTCACCGTGGTGTGAGTCGATACTCGGTGTGAAATTCGAGGCAGTGCAGGGAAATCAGGATCCTCTGGAGTGAACTGAGACGTTTGGGGGACTTTGGGAATGGTGGCACGACCCCTGGAGTTCCTCGCGACTTTCCTGTGGAGAGCGCCTCCTCTTGAGATGCGACGGGAACGCCGGGAATCCTTTCCCGACGAAGGAGGGAATGGAACCCTCATCTGGACTTACGAGGTGAAAACGGGGCTCCTCTTGATGTTGGCGGGACCCTCGGGGTTCCTCTCGAATGGAGACGGTTATGTCGAGGAACTTCTTGCTTTGCAGCAAGTGTGTGAAGAGCCTTTTTAAGTTCAAGAGGGAATTTGTGATTTGCCTCGAGACGCCTCAGCGGAAAGGGCCTCCTTTCGCCTGGAGGGGAGAACCTCTGGGATTTCTCGAGTTGTGGCGGGTCGCACTCCAGTTACGACGGCGACCTCTGGAGCCTGCTCCTGTACCCTCAGGCAAGGCCCATCTTCATGCGAATTGCAAGGGTCCCCTGGGGTTTCCTTCAAGTCTGTGCAGGGACCTAAAACCGTGTGTGGAGTCGAGTTCGGTACCTGAGTACCTTGTGTGGAGACGAGGCCAGAACCTGAGAATTCCTCTTCAGTGTTTACATGGATTTGGGGGAACTTCTGAAGTCTCCACAGGAAAGTAAGACCTCGTCTCGTGTGGGGATATGCACGTTCGCTTGCCTCCCGGGCTGGAGTAGCAGTGTCAGGCTTCCCGTCGCGTTGATACAGGGATCTGTGGCGTTCCCTCGAGGCTTTCCCACGAGGCTTTCCCACATGTCTACACTACAACACGTGCCACCGTGGTGTGAGTCGAACCTCGGGGTACAAGTCGAGCCAGTGTAGGGAAATCAGGATCCTCTGGAGTGAACTGAGACGTTTGGGGGACTTTGGGAATGGTGGCACGACCCCTGGAGTTCCTCTCGACATTCCTGTGGAGAGCGCCTCCTCTTGAGATGCGACGGGAACGCCGGGAATCCTTTCCCGACGAAGGAGGGAAAGGAACCCTCATCTGGAGCCAGGAGGTGGAAACGGGGCTCATCTTGATGTTGGCGGGACCCTCGGTGTTCCTCTCGAATGGAGACGGTACGTCGGGGAACTTCTTGAGTTGCAGCAAGGGTGTGAAGTACCCTTTTAAGTTCAAGAGGTAATTTGTGATTTGCCTTGAGACGCCTCAGCGGAAAAGGGCCTCATCTCGCCTAGAGGGGAGAACCTCTGGGATATTTTCGAGTTGCGGCGTGTCCCTCTCGAGTTACGACAGGGACCTCTGGGGCCTGCTGCTGTACCCTCAGGCAAGGCCAGTCTCCTTGAGAGTTGCAAGCGGCCTCTTGGGATTCCCCTCAAGTCGGTGCCGGGGCCTAAATCCTCGTGTGGAGTCGAGGTCGGTAAGTGTGTACCTCGTGTGGAGACGAGGCCAGAACCTGAGACTTCCTCTTCAGTGGTTACATGGATCTGGGGGACCTTCTGCAGGCTCCACAGGGGAGTCAGTCCTCGTCTCGTGTGGGGACATGCACGTTCGCTTGCCTCCCGGGCTGGAGTAGCAGTGTCAGGCTTCCCGTGGCGTTGATAAAGGGATCTGGGGCTTTCCCTCGAGGCTTTCCCACCAGGATTTCCCACGAGGCTTTCCCACATGTCTGTCACACGTGCCACCGTTGTGTGAGTCGATACTCGGCGTGCAAGTCGAGGCAGCTCAGGGAAATCAGGTTCCTCTTGAGAGGATTGAGATATTCAGGAACTTTGGAAATTGTGGCACCAACACTGGAGTTCCTCTCGACTTTCCTGTGGAGAGCGCCTTCTCTTGAGATGCGACGAGAATGACGGGAATCCTTTCCCAAAGAAGCTGGAAAGAAACCCTCATCTCAAGCTATGAGGCGGAAACGAGGCTCCTCTTGATGTTGGCGGAACCCTCAGTATTCCTCTTGAGTGGAGACGGGTATGTCGGGGAACTTCTTGAGTTGCAGCAAGGGTGTGAAGGACCCTTTCGAAGTCAAGAGGGAAAGTGTGATTTGCCTCGAGACGCTTCAGCGGAAAACGGCCTCATCTCGACTGGAGAGGAGAACTTCCTGTATTTTCTCTAGTTGAGGCGAGTCCCTCGCAAGTTACGACGGGGACCTCAGGGACCCGCTCTTGTGGCCTCAAGCAAGACCAGTCTCCATGCGAGTTTTGAGGGGCCTCTCGGGATTCCTCTCCAGTCGGTGCCTAGGCCTAAGACCTCGTGTGCAGTAGAATCAGGAACCTAAGGATTCCTCTCCAGTGCTGACATGCATCTTAGGGTACTTCTCGAGGCTCCAGAGGGGAGTCAGTCCTCGTCTTGAGTGGGAACATGCACGTCCAGTTTCCTCCCAAGCTGGAGCAGCAATGTCAGGCTTCTCGTCGCATTGATACAGGGATCAGTGGCTTTCCCTCGAGGCTTTCCCATGAGGCTTTCCCAAAGGGCTGTCACACGTGCCACCGTAGTGTGAGTCGATACTTGGCGTGCAAGTCGACGCAGTGCAGGGAAATCCGATTCCTCTGGACTGGACTGAGACATTTGGGGGACTTTGGGAATGGTGGCATGACCCCGGGAGTTCTTCTTGACTTTTCTGTAAAGAGCGCCTTCTCTTGAGATGCGATGTGAATGCCAGGAATGCTTTCCCGATGAAGAAGGAAAGGAACCCTCATCTCGAACTACGAGGCAGAAACGGGTCTCCACTTGATGTTCCAGGACCCTCGGTGTTCCTCTCGAGTGGAGACGGGTACTTTGAGGAACTTCTTGAGTTGCAGCAAGGGTATGAAAGACCCTTTCGAAGTTCAAGAGGGAAGGTATGATTTGCCTCAAGACGCCTCATCGGAAAAGGGCCTCATCTCGCCTGGAGTGGAAAACCTCCTGGAACTTCTCGAGTTGCGGCGGGTCCCTTTCAAGTTATGACGGGTCCCTCTCAAATTATGACGGGGACCTCAGGGACCCGCTCTTGTGGCCTCAGGCAAGGCTAGTCTCCATGAGAGTTGCGAGGGGCCTCTCCGTATTCCTCTCCAGTCAGTGACGTGGCCGAAGACCTCATGTGCAATCGAGACCCGAACCTGAGGATTCCTCTCCAGTGCTGACATGGAACTTGGGGTACTTCTGGAGGCTCCACAGTTGAGTCAGTTCTCGTCTCGAGTGGGCACATGCACGTCAGCTTTCCTCAGGAGCTGGAGCAGCAGTGTCTGTCTTCCCGTCACGTTGATACAGGGATCTGTGGCTTTCCCTCAAGGCTTTCCTACAGGGTTGTTACACGTGCCACCGTGGTTTGAGTCGATACTCAGCGTGAAATTTGAGGCAGTGTGGGGAAATCCGGTTCCTCTGTAGTGGACTGAGACATTTGGGGGACTTTGGGAATGGTGGCACGACCCCTGGAGTTCCCTTCGACTTTCCTGTGGAGAGCTCCTCCTCTTGAGATGCGACTGGAATGCTGGATATCCTTTCCCGACGAAGCAGCGAAAGGAACCCTCATCTCGAGCTACGAGGCGGAAACAGGGCTCCTCTTGCCATTGGCGGGACCCTCGTTGTTCCTCTCGAGTGGAGACGGGTATATCGGGGAACTTCTTGAGCTGCAGCAAGGGTGTGAAGGAAAATTTCAAAGTTCAATAGGGACGGTGTGAATTGCCTCGAGACACCTCAGTGGCAAAGGGCCTCATCTCGCCTGTAGGGGAGAACCTCCTTGATTATCTCGAGTTGCGGCGCGCCCCTCTCGAGTTATGACAGGGACACCAGGAACCCGCTCTTGTGGCCTCAGGCGAGGCCAGTCTCCTTGGGAATTGTGTGGGGCCTCTTGGGATTCCTTTTCAGTCAGAGCCGGAGCCTAAGACCTCGTTTGGAGTTGTGGCCGGAACCTGAGGTTTCCTCTCCTGTGCTGACATGGATCTTGGGGTACTTCTGGGGGCTCCACAGGGGAGTCATTCCTCATCTCGAGTAGGGACATGCACGTCCCCTTTCCTCCCGAGCTGGAGCAGCACTGTCAGTCTTCCCGTCACGTTGATACAGGAATCTGTGGCTATCCCTCGAGGCTTTTCCACGAGCCTTTCCCACAGGGTTGTGACACGTGCTACCATGGTGTGAGTTGATACTCGGCATGCAAGTCGAGGCAGTGCAGGGAAATCAGATTCCTCTGGAGTGGACTGAGACCTTTGAGGGACTTTGGGAATGATGGCACGACTCCTGGAGTTCCTCTCGATTTTCCTGTGGAGAGCACCTCCTCTTGAGATGCGACGGGAACACGGGAAATCCTTTCCCGACGCAGCAGGGAAAGGAACCCTCATCTCGAGCTACGACCCAGAAACGAGGGTCCTCTTGATGTTCGCAGGACCCTCTGTGTTCCTCTCGAGTGGAGACCGGTATGTCGGGGAATTTCTTGAGTTGCAGCAAGGGTGTGAAGCACCCTTTCAAAGTTCAAGAGGGAATGTGTGATTTGCCTCAAGACGCCTCAGCTGAAAAGGGCCTCATTTCGCCTGGAGGGGAGAATCTCCTGGATTTTCTCGAGTTGCGACGGTTCCCTCTCAAGTTACGACGGGGACCTCAGGAACCCGCTCTTGTGGCCTCATGTTAGGCCAGTGTCCATGTGAGTTGCGAGGGTCCTATCAGGAATCCTCTCCTGTCGGTCCCGGGTCCTAAGACTTCGTGTGGAATCGAGGTCGGAACCTGAGGATTCGTCTCCAATGCTCACATGGATGTTGGGGTACTTCTGGAGGCTCTACAGGGGAGTCAGTCGCCGTCTCGAGTGGGGACATGCACTTCTGCTTTCCTCCCGAGCTGGAGCAACAGTGTCAGGCTTCCCGTCACGTTGATACAGGGATCTGTGGCTTTCTCTCGAGGCTTTCCCATGAGGTTTACCACAGGGCTGTCACACGTGCCACCGTGGTGTGAGTTGATACTGGGCGTGCAAGTCGGGGCATTGCAGGGCAATCAAGGTTCTCTGGAGTGGACTGAAACATTTGGGGGACTTTGGGAATGGTTGCACGACCCGTGGAGTTCCTCTCGTCTTTCCTGTGGAGAGCGCCTAATCTTGACATGTTATGGGAACGATGGGAATCCTTTCTCGACGAAGCAGAGAAAGGAACACTTATTTCAAGCACGAGCCGGAAACAGGGCTCCTCTTGATGTTGGCAGGACCCTCCGTGTTCCTCTCGAGTGAAGATGGGTATGTCGGGGAACTTCTTGAGTTGCAGCAAGGGTGTGAAGGACCCTTTCGAAGTTCAAGAAGGAATGTGTGATTTGCCTCGAGATGTCTCAGCAGAAAAGGGCCTCATCTCGCCTGGAGTGGGTAACTTCCTGGATTTTCTCGAGTTGCGGCGGGTTCCTCTCGAGTTATGACGGGTCACTCTCGAGTTACGACGGGGACCTCAGGGACCTGCTCTTTTGGCCTCAGGAAAGGCCAGTCTCCATGCGAGTTGTGAGGGGCCTCTCGGGATTCATTTGCAGTCTGTGCCAGGGCGTAAGACCTCGTGTGGAGTTGAGGCTGGAAGATGAGGATTCCTCTCCAGCACTGACATGGATCTTGGGGTACTTCCAGAGGCTCCACAGGGGAGTCAGTTTTCGTCTCAATTGGGGACATGCACTTCCGCTTTCCTCCCGAGCTGCAGCAGCAGTGTCAGGCTTCCCGTCGCGTTGATGCAGGTATCTGTGGCTTTCCCTCGAGGATTTCCCACGAGACTTTTCCACAGGGCTGTCAAACGTGCCACCACGGTGTGAGTGGATACTCGGCCTACAAGTAGAGGCAGTGCAGGGAAATCAGCTTCCTCTGGAGTGGATGTGACATTTGTGGGACTTTGGAAATGGTGGCAAGACCCCTGGAGTTCCTCTCGACTTTCCTGTGGATAGCACCTCCTCTTGAAATGCGACAGGAACGCCGGGAATCCTTTCCTGTCGAAGCACGAAAAGGAACCCTCATTTCGAGCTAAGAAGCGGAAATGGGGATCCTCTTGATGTTGGCGGGACTCTCGGTGTTCCTCTCGAGTGGAGACGGGTATGTCGGGGAACTTCTTGAGGTGCAGCAAGGGTGTGAAAGACCTTTTCCAAGTTAATAAGGGAAGGTGTGATTTGCCTTGAGATGCCTCAGCGGAAAAGGGAATCATTTCGCCTGGAGGGGAAAACCTCCTGAATTTCTCGTGTTGTGGTAGGTCCCTCTCGAGTTATGACGGGGACCTCGGGGACCCACTTTTGAGGCCTCAGGCAAGGCTAGTCTCATGCGCGTTGCGAGGGGCCTCTCGGGTTTTCTCCAGTCGGTTCCCGGGCCTAAGACATCTTTTGGAGTCGAGGCTGGAACCTGAGGATTCCTCTCCAGTGGTGACATGGATCTTGGGGTACTTCTGGAGGCTTCACAGGACTGTCAGTCCTCATCTCCAGTGGGGACATGCACGTCCGCTTTCCTCCCGAGCTGGAGTAGCAGTGTCAGGCTTCCCGTCACGTTGGTACAGGGATCTGTGGGTTTCCCTGGAGGCTTTCCTAAGAGGTTTTCCCACAGGGCTGTCACATTTGCCACCGTGGTGTGTGACGATATTCGGCGTGAAAGTCGAGGCAGTGCAGGGAAATCAGGTTCTTCTGGAGTGGACTGAGACATTTGAGGCACTTTGGAAATTTT
Source organism: Connochaetes taurinus (assembly GCA_006408615.1). Lineage (NCBI taxonomy): Eukaryota > Metazoa > Chordata > Mammalia > Artiodactyla > Bovidae > Connochaetes > Connochaetes taurinus. The sequence goes on from SJXO01004851.1 coordinate 14,660, forward strand.
GGCACTACCCCTGGATTTACTCTCGCGTTTCCTGTGAAGAGCGCCTCCACTTGAGATGTGACGGGAACGCCGGTAATCCTTTCCTGACGAAGCAGGGAAAGGAACCCTCATCTTGAGCTCAGAGGCGGCAACGGGGTTCCTCTTGATGTTGGCGGGACCCTCGGTGTTGCTCTCGAGTGGAGAGCTGTATGTAGGGGAACTTCTTTAGATGCAGCAAGGGTGTGAAGTACTCTTTCGAAGTTCAAGAGGGAAGGTGTGATTTGCCTCAAGACGCCTCAGCAGAAAAGGGCCTCATCTCGCCTGGAGGGGAGGACATCCTGGATTTTCTCGAGTTGCGGCTGGTCCCTCTCGAGTTTAGACGGGGACCTCAGAGACCCGTTCTTGTGACCTCAGGCAGGCCAGTCTCCAGGCTAGTTGCGAGGGGTCTCTCGGGATTCCTCTCCAGTCGGTGCCGGGGCCTAAGATGTCGTGTGGAGTCGAGGCCAGCACCTCAGGATTCCTCTCCAGTTCTGACATGGATCTTGGGCTACTTCAGGAGGCTCCACAGGGGAGTAAGTCCTTGTCTCGAGTAGGGACATGCACATCCGCTTTCCTCCCAAGCTGGAGCAGCAGTGTCAGGCTTCCTGTCGGGATGATACCGGGATCTGTGACTTTCCCTCCAGCCTTTCCCAAGAGACTTTCCCACAGGGCTGTCACACATGCCACCGTGGTGTGAGTCGATACTAGGCATGCAAGTCGAGACAGCACAAGAAAATCAGGTTCCTCTGGAGGGGACTGAGACATTTGGGGGACTTTGGGAATGGTGGCAGGACCCCTGGAGTTCCTCTGGACTTTCCTGTGGAGAGCGCCTCCTCTTGAGATGCGACGGGAACGCCGGGAATCCTTTCCCTATGAAGCAGGGAAAAGAATCCTCATCCCTAGCTACGAGGCGAAAACGGGGCTCCTCTTGATGTTGGCGGGACCCTCGGTGTTCCTCTCGAGCGGAGACGGTTGTGTCGGGGAACATCTTGAGTTGTAGCAAGGGTGTTAAGGACCCTTTCGAAGTTCAAGAAGGAAGGTGTGATTAGCGGAAAAGGGCCTCATCTCGTCTGGAGGGGAGGACCTCCTGGATTTTCTCGAGTTGCGCCGGGTCCCTCTCGAGTTACGACGGGGACCTTAGAGACCTGCTCTTGTGGCCTCAGGCAAGGCCAGTCTCCATGCGACTTGCGAGGGTCCTCTAGGGATTCCTCTACAGTCAGTGCCAGAACATAAAGGCTCGTGAGGAGTTGAGGCCGAAACATGATGATTCCTCTCCTGTGCTGACTTGGATCTTGAGGTATTTCTGGAGGCTAAACAGGGGAGTCAGGCCCCGTCTCGAGTGAGGACATGCATGTCCGCTTTCCTCCCGAGCTGGAGCAGCAGTGTCAGTCTTCCCATCGCTTTGATACAGGGATTTGTGGCTTTCCCTAGAGTATTTCCCACAAGCCTTTCCCATAGGGTTGTCAAAAGTGCCACTGTGGTGTGAGTCGATACTCGGCGTGGAAGTCGAGGCAGTGCAGGGAAATCAGGTTCCTCTGGAGTGGACTGAGACTTTCGGGGGACTTTGGCAATGGTGGCATGACCTCTGGAGTTCCTCTCGACTTTTCTGTCGAGAGCGTGTTCTCTTGCGATGGGACGGGAACACCGCGAATCCTTTCCTGAAGAAGCAGGGAAAGGAACTCTCATCTCGAGGTTCGAGGCGGAAACGGCACTCCTCTTGATGTTGGCAGGACCCTCGGTGTTTTTCTCAAGTGGAGACGGGTATGTCGGGGAACTTCTTGAGTTGCAGCAAGGGTGTGAGGGACCCTTTTGAAGTTCAAGAGGGAAGCTGTAATTTGCCTTGAGATGCCTAAGCGGAAAAGGGATTCATTTCTCCTGGAGGGGAGAACCTCCTGGAATTTCTCGAGTTGTGGTGGGTCCCTCTCGATTTACCACGGGGACCTCAGGGACCCGCTCTTGTGGCCTCAGGCAAGGCCAGTCTCAATGCGAGTTGTGAGGGGCGTCTAGGGATTCCTCTCCAGTCAGTGCCGGGGCCTAAGTCCTCATGTGGAGTCGAGGCCAGAATCTGAGCATTCCTCTTGAGTGCTGACATTGATCTTGGGGTACTTCTGGAGGCTCCAGAGGGGAGTCAGTCTTCGTCTCGAGTGGGGACATGCACGTACACTTTCCTCCCTAGCTGGAACACCAGTGTCAGGCTTCCCGACCCATAGATACAGGGATCTGTGGCTTTCCCTCGAGGCTTTCCCACGAGGCTTTCCCACAGTGTTGTCACAGGTGCCACCGTGGTGTGAATTGATACTCGCATGCAAGTCGAGGCAGTGCAGGGAAATCAGGTTCCTCTGGATTGGACTGAGACATTTGGGGAACATTGGGAATGGTGCCCCGATACCTGGAGTTCCTCTCGACTTTCCTGTGGAGAGCGCCTCCTTTTGAGATGTGACGGGAACGCCGGAAATCCTTTCGCGACGCAGTAGGGAAAGGAAACTTCATCTCGAGTTAGAGGCGGAAACGGGGCTCCTTTTGATGTTGGCGGGAACTTCGGTGTACCTCTCGAGTGGAGACGGGTATGTCGGGGAACTTCTTGAGTTGCAGCAAGGATGTGAAGGACCCTTTCGAAGTTCAAGAGTGAAGGCGTGCTTTGCCTCGAAACGCCTCAGCGGAAAAGACCCTCATCTGGCCTGGAGGGGAGAACCTCCTGGATTTTCTCAAGTTGCGACGGGTCCCTCTCAATTTACCACAGGGACCTCAGGGATCCGCTCTTGTGGCCTCAGGCAAGGCAAGTCTCCATGAGAGTGGCGAGGGGCCTTTCGGGATTCATCTCCAGTCAGTGCCGGGGCCTAAGACCTCATGTGGAGTCGAGGCCGGAACCTGAGTTATCCTCTCCAGTGCTGACATGGAACTTGGGGTACTTCTGGAGGCTCCACAGGGGAGTCAGTCCTCGTCTCGAGTGGGGACATGCATGTCCGCTTTCCTCCCGAGCTGGAACACCAGTGTCAGGCTTCCCGACCCGTAGATACAGGGATCTGTGGCTTTCCCTCGAGGCTTTCCCATGAGGCTTTCCCACAGGGCTGTCACACGTGCCACCGTGGTGTGAGTCGATACTCGGCGTGAAGTCGAGACAGTGCAGGGAAATCACTTTCCTCTGGAGTGGGCTGAGACATTTGGAGGACTTTGGGAATGGTGTCACGACCCCTGGTGTTCCTCTCGACTTTCCTGTGGAGAGCGCCTCCTCTTGAGATGTGACGGGAACACCGGGAATCCTTTCCCGACGCACCAGGGAAAAGAAGACTCATCTCGAGCTATGAGGCATAAACGCGGCTCCTACTGATGTTGGCGGGACCCTTGGCATTCCTCTTGAGTGGAGACAGATATGTCAGGGAACTTTTTGAGCTGCAGCAAGGGTGTGAACGATCCTTTGGAAGTTCAAGAGGGAAGGTTTGATTTGCCTCGAGACGCCTCAGCGGAAAAGGGCCTCTCTCGCCTGGAGGGGAAAACCTCCTGGATTTTCTCGAGTTGCAGCGGGTCCCTCTCGAGTTACGACAGGTCACTCTCGAGTTATGACAAGGACTTAAGGGACCCGCTCTTGTGGCTTCAGGCAAGGCCAGTCTCCATGCGAGTTGTGAGGGGCCTCTCGGGATTCCTCTTCAGTCAGTGCCGAGGCCTGAGGCCTCAGGTAGAGTTGAGGCTGGAACCTTAGGATACCTCTTCAGTGCTGACATGGATCTTGTGATAATTCTGGAGGCTCCACAGGGGAATCAGTCCTCGTCTTGAGTGGGGTCTTGCACGTCCGCTTTCCTCCCGACCTGGAGCACGAGTGTCAGGCTTCCCCTGGTGTTGATAATGAGTTCTGTGGCTTTTCCTTGAAGTGATCCCACGAGGATTTCCCACAGAGCTGTCACACGTGCCAAAGTGGTGTGAGTTGATACTCACCGTGCAAGTCGAGGCAGTGCAGGTAAATCAGGTTCCTCTGGAGTGGACTGAGACATTTGGAGGACTCTGGGAATTTTGGCATGACCCCTGGAGGGCCTCTCAACTTTCATATGGAAAGCGCCTCCTCTTGAGATGCGACAGGAATGCCGGGAATCCTTTCCTGACGAAGCAGGGAAAAGAAACCTCATCTCGAGCTACGAGTCAGAAACGGAGCTCCTCTTGATGTTGGCGGGACCCTCGACATTCCTCTCAAGTGGAGACGGGTATGTCGGGGAACTTCTTGAGTAGCAGCAAGGGTGTTAATGACCCTTTCGAAGTTAAAGAGGAAACGTGTGATTTGCCTCGAGATGCCTCAGCGGAAAAGGGCCTCATCTCGCCTGGTGGGGAGAGCCTCCTGGATTTTCACGAGTTGTGGCGGGTCCCTCTCGAGTTATGACAGGGACCTCAGGGACCAGCGCTTTTTGCCTCAGACAAAGCCAGTCTCCATGCGAGTTCCTAGGGGCCTCTCAGGATTCCTCTCCAGTCGGTGCTGGGGCCTTAGCCCTCGTGTGGAATCGAGGCCGGAATCTGAGGATTCCGCTCCAGTGCTGACATGGATCTTGGGGTACTTCTGGAGGCTCCACAGGGGAGTCTGGCCTCGTCTCGAGTGGGGACATGAACGTCAGTTTTCCTCCTGTGCTGAAGTAACAGTGTCGGGCTTCTCATCGCATTGATACAGGGATCTATGTCTTTCCCTCGAGGCTTTACCACGAGGCTTTCCCACAGGGCTGTCACACGTGCCACAGTGGTGTAAGTTGATACTCGCCGTGCAAGTCGAGGCAGTGCAGGGAAATCAGGTTTCTCTGGAGTCGACAGAGACATTTGTGGATCTTTGGGAATAGTGGCACGACCCCTGGAGTTCCTCTCGACTTTCCTGTGGAGAGCACCTCCTCTTGAGATGTGACGGAAATGCCGGGAATCCTTTCCCAATGAAGCAGGAAAGGGAACCCTCATCTCGAGCTAAGAGTCGGAAATGGGGCTCCTCTTGATGTCGGCGGGACTCTCGGTGTTCCTCTCGAGTGGAGACAGGTATGTCGGGGAACTTCTTGAGTTGCAGCAAGGGTGTGAAGGACCCTTTCAAAGTTCAAGAGGGAAGGTGTGATTTGCCTCAGACCCCTCAGCGGAAAAGGGAATCATTTCCCCTGGAGGGGAGAACCTACTGAATTTTCTCAAGTTGCGGCAGGTCCCTCTCGAGTTACGACGGTGACCTCAGGGACGCGCTCTTGTGGCCTAGGGCAAGGCCAGTCTCCATGCGAGTTGCGATGGCCCTTTCGGGATTCCACTCCAGTCGGTTCTGGGGCTTAAGACCTCGTGTGGAGTCGAGGCCAGAAACTGAGGATTCCTCTCCAGTGCTGACATGGATCTTGGGGTACTTCTGGAGGCTCCATATGGGAGTCAGTCCTTGTCTCGAATGGGGACATGCACGTCCACTTTCCTCTGGAGCTGGAGCAGTAGTGTCAGGCTTCCCATCCCATTGATACAGGGATCTGTGGCTTTTCATCGAGGCTTTCCCACGAGGCTTTCCCACAGGGCTGTCACACATGCCACCGTGGTGTGAGTCGATACTCGGCGTGCAAGTCGAGGCATTGCAGGCAAATCAGGTTCCTCTGGAGTGGACTGAGACATTTGGGGGACTTTGGAAATGGTGGCACGACCCCTGGAATTCCTCTCGACTTTCCTGTGGAGAGCGCCTCCTCTGGAGATGCGACAGGAACGCCGGGAATCCTTTCCCGATGAAGCAGGGAAAGTAACCCTTATCTCGAGCTATGAGGCAGAAACGGGGATCCCCTTAATGTTGGAAGGACCCTCAGCGTTCTTCTAGTGTGGAGACAGGTATGTCGGGGAACTTCTTGAGGTGCAGCTACGGTGTGAAGGACCCTTTCGAATTGCAAGAGTGAAGGTGTGATTTGCCTTGAGATGCCTGAGTGAAGAAGGCCCTCATCTCGCATGCAGGGGAGAACCTCCAGAATTTTCTCGAGTTGCGGCGGGTCCCTCTCGAGTTACAACGGAGACTCAGGGACCCGCTCTTGTGGCCTCAGGCAAGGCCAGTCTCCATGCGAGTTGCAAGGGGCCTCTCGGGATTCCTCTCCAGTCAGTGCCGGGGCCTAAGACCTCATGTGGAGTCGAGGCCGGAACCTGAGAATTCCTTTCCAGTGCTGACATGGAACTTGGGGTACTTCTGGAGGCTCCACAGTGGAGTCTGTCCTCATCTCGTGTGGGATCATGCACGTTCCCTTTCCTCCGAAGCTGTAGAAGCAGTGTCAGGCTTTTCATCCTGTTGAAACAGGGATCCATGACTTTCCCTCGAGGCTTTCCCACGAGGCTTTCCCACAGGGCTGTCACATGTGCCACCGTGGTATGAGTTGTACTCTGCGTGAAAGTCGAGGCAATGCAGGAAAATCAGGTTCCTCTGGAGTGGACTGAGACATTTGGGGGACTTTGGGAATGGTGGCACGACCCCTGGAGTTCCTCTCAACTTTCCTGTGGAGAGCGCCTCGTCTTGAGATTCGACGGGAACACCAGGAATAGTTTCTCGACAAAGGAGGGAAAGGAACCTTCATCTGGAGTTAGAGGCGGAAACGAGGCTCCTCTTGACGTTGGAGGGAACTTCAGTGTTCCTCTCGAGTGGAGACGGTTATGTCGGGGAACTTCTTGAGTTGCAACAAGGGTGTGAAGGACCCTTTCGAAGTTCAAAGAGGAAGTTGTGCTTTGCCTCGAGACGCCTCAGTGAAAGACACTCAAGTGGCATGGAGGGGAGAACTTCCAGGATTTTCTCGAGTTGCAACAGTTCCCTCTCGAGTTACGATGGGGACCTCAGGGATCCGCTCTTGTGGCCTCAGGCAAGGCAAGTCTCCATGGGAGTGGCAAGGGGCCTCTCGGGATTCCTCTCCAGTTGGTGGAAGGGCCTAAGACCTCGTGTGGAGTCGATTCCGGAAACTGAGGATTCCTCTCCAATGCTGACATGGACCTTGGTCTACTTCTGGAGGCTCCACAGTGGAGTCAGTCCTCATCTCCAGTGGTGACATGCACGTACGATTTCTGCCCGAGCTTGAGCAGTAGTGTCAGGCTTCCCATCGCATTGATACAATTCTATGGCTTTCCCTCGAGGCTGTCCCACGAGGCTGTCCCACAGGGCTGTCACAGTTGACACCGTGGTGTGAGTCGATACGCGGCATGAAAACCGAGGCAGTGCAAGGAAATCAGGTTACTCTAGAGTGGGCTGAGACATTTGGGGGACTTTGGGAATGGTGGTAGGACCCCTGGAGTTCCTCTCGACTTTCCTATGGAGATCGCGTCCTCTTGAGATGCGACGGGAACGCCGGGAATCCTTTCCCGACGAAGCAGGAAAAGGAACCCTCATCTCTAGCGATGAGGTGGAAATGGGGCTCCTCTTGATGTTGGCGGGAGCCACGGTGTTCCTCTAGAGTGGAGACGGGTATGTCGAGGAACTTCCTGAGCTGCATCAAGGGTGTGAAGGACCCTTTTTAAGTTCAAGAGGGAAGGTGTGATTTGCCTCGAAACGCCTCAACGGAAAACGACCTCATCTCGCCTGGAGGGGAGAACCTCTTGGCTTTCCCAGAGTTGCGGCGAGTCCCTCTATAGGTATGACGGGGACCTCAGGGACCTGCTCTTGTGGCCTCAGACAAGGTCATTCTCCATGCGAGTTATGAGGGGCCTCTCGGGATTCCTCTCCAGTAGGTGCCAGGGCCTCAGAACTCGTGTGGAGTCGAGGCCAGAACCTGAGGATTCCTCTCCAGTGCTGACATGGATCTTGGGGTACTTCTGGAGGCTCCACAGGGGAGTCAGTCCTCGTCTCGAGTGGGGACATGCACGTCCGCTTTCCTCCCGTGATGGAGCAGAAGTGTCAGGCTTCTCGTCGCGTTGATACAGGGATCTGTGGCTTTCCCTCCAGGCTTTCCCACGAGGCTTTCCCACAGTGCTGTCACACGTGCCACCGTGGTGTGATTCATACTTGGCGTGAAAGGCGAGGCAGTGCAGGGAAATCAGGTTCCTCTGGAATGGACTGAGACATTTGAGGGACTTTGGGCATGGTGGCAAGACCCTTGGAGTTCCTCTCGACTTTGCAGGGAAGAGCGCCTCCTCTTGAGATGCGACGGGAATGCCGGGAATCCTCAGCGGAAAAGGACCTCATCTCATCTGTAGGGGAGACCCTCCTGGATTTTCTCGAGTTGCGGCGGGTTACTCGCAAGTTACGACAGGTCCCTCTCGAGTTACGACGGGGACCTCAGGGACCCGCTCTTGTGGCCTCAGGCAAGGCCAGTCTCCATAAGAGTTGTGAGGGACCTCTCGGGATTCCTCTCCAGTAGGTGCCGGGGCCAAAGACCTCGTGTGAAGTCGAGGCCAGAACCTGAGGATTCCTCTCCAGTGCTGACATGGATCTTGGGGTACTTCTGGAGGCTCCACAGTGGAGTCAGTCCTCATCTCGAGTGGGGACATGCACGTCCGCTTTCCTCCCGTGCTGGAGCAGAAGTGTCAGGCTTCTCGTCGCGTTGATGCAGGGATCTGTGGCTTTCCCTCCAGGCTTTAACACGAGGCTTTCCCACAGGGCTGTAACACATGCCACCGTGGTGTGAGTCGATACTCAGCGTGCAAGTCGAGGCAGTGCAGGCAAATTAGGTTCCTCTGGAGTGTAGTGAGACATTTAGGGGACTTTGGGAATGGTGGCACGACCCCTGGAGTTTCTATCGACTTTCCTGTGAAGAGCGACTCCTCTTGAGATGCGAAGGGAACGCAAGGAATCCTTTTCCAACGAAGCAGGGAAATGAACGCTCATCTCGAGCTTCCAGGAGGAAACGGGGCTCCTCTTGATGTCGGCGGGATCCTCGGCATTCCTCTACAGTGGAGACAGGTATGTCGGGGAACTTCTTGAGTTGCAGCAAGTGTGTGAAGGATCTTATCGAATTTTAAGATGAAAGGTGTGATTTGCCTCAAGACGCCTCAACGGTAAAGGACCTCATCTCATCTGTAGGGGAGAATCGCCTGGATTTTCTCAAGTTGCCGCGGGTCCCTCTCGAGTTACGACGGGTCCCTCTCGAATAACGATGGGGACCTCAGGGATCCGCTCTTGTGTCTTCATAAAGGCCAGTCTCCAAGCGAGTTGTGAGGGGCCTCTTGGAATTCGTCTCTAGTCCGTCCTGGGGCTAAGACCTTGTGTGAAGTCGAGGGCAGAACCTGAGATTTCCTCTCCAGTGCTTACATGTATCTTGGGGTACTTCTGCAGGCTCCACAGGGCAGTCAGTCCTCATCTAGAGTGGGAACATGCACATCTGCTTTCCTCCTGAGCTGGAGCAGCAGTGTCAGGCTTCCCGTCCCGTTGATAAAGGGATCTGTGGCTTTCCCTCGAGGCTTTCCCACGAGGCTTTCCCTCAGGGCTGTCACACGTGCCACCGTGGTGGGATTCGATACTCGGCATGCAAGTCGATGCAGTGCAGAGAAATCAAGTTCCTCTGGAGAGGACTGAGACATTTGCGGGACGTTTGGAATGGTGGCATGACCCCTGGAGTTCCTCTCGTCTTTCCTGTGGAGAGTGCCTCCTCTTGAATGCGACAAGAACGCCGGTAATCCTTTCCCGAAAAAGCAGGGAAAGGAAGCCACATCTCGAGCTACGAGGTGGAAACGGGGCTCCTCTGGATGTTGGCGGGACCCTCGGTGTTCCTCCCTAGTGAAGACGGGTATGTCGGGGAACTTCTTGAGTTGCAGCAAGGGTGTGAAGGACCGTTTCGAAGTTCGAGAGAGAAAGTGTAATTTGCCTGGAGACGCCTCAGCCGAAAAGGGCCTCATCTCGCCTGGAGGGTAGAACCTCCTCGATTTTCTCAAGTTGTGGCGGGTCCCTCTCGAGTTACAACGGGGACCTCAGGGACCCGCTCTTGTGGCCTCAGGCAAGGCCAGTCTCCATGCGAGTTGCGAGGGGCCTCTCGGGATTCCTCTCCAGTCGGTGCCGAGGCCTAAGATCTCTTGTGGAGTCGAGGCCGGAGTCTGAGGATTCGTCTCCAGTGCTGACATTGATCTTGGGGTACTTCTGGAGGCTCCTCAGGGGAGTCAGTCCTTGTCTCAAGTGGGGACCTGAACGTCTGCTTTCCTTCCGAGCTGGAGCAGCAGTGTCCAGCTTCCCGTCGCGTTGATACGGGGATCTGTGGCTTTCCCTCAAGACTTTCCCACAGGGCTGTCACACGTGCCACCATGGTGTGATTCGTACTTGGCGTGAAAGTCGAGGCCGTGTAGGGAAATCAGGTTCCTCTGGAATGGACTGAGACATTTGAGGGACTTTCGGAATGATGGCAAGACCCCTGGAGTTCCTCTCTACTTTGCAGGGAAGAGCACCTCCTCTTGAGATGCGACGGGAATGCCAGGAATCCTCAGCGGAAAAGGACCTCATCTCGTCTGTAGGGGAGACCCTCCTGGATTTTCTCGAGTTGCGGCAGGTCCCTCGCGAGTTGCGGCGGGTCCCTCTCGAGTTACGACGGGGACCTCAGGGACCCGCTCTTGTGGCCTCAGGCAAGGCCAGTCTCCATGCGAGTTGCGAGGGGCCTCTCGGGATTCCTCTCCAGTCGGTGCCGAGGCCTAAGATCTCTTGTGGAGTCGAGGCCGGAGTCTGAGGATTCGTCTCCAGTGCTGACATTGATCTTGGGGTACTTCTGGAGGCTCCTCAGGGGAGTCAGTCCTTGTCTCAAGTGGGGACCTGAACGTCTGCTTTCCTTCCGAGCTGGAGCAGCAGTGTCCAGCTTCCCGTCGCGTTGATACGGGGATCTGTGGCTTTCCCTCAAGACTTTCCCACAGGGCTGTCACACGTGCCACCATGGTGTGATTCGTACTTGGCGTGAAAGTCGAGGCCGTGTAGGGAAATCAGGTTCCTCTGGAATGGACTGAGACATTTGAGGGACTTTCGGAATGATGGCAAGACCCCTGGAGTTCCTCTCTACTTTGCAGGGAAGAGCACCTCCTCTTGAGATGCGACGGGAATGCCAGGAATCCTCAGCGGAAAAGGACCTCATCTCGTCTGTAGGGGAGACCCTCCTGGATTTTCTCGAGTTGCGGCAGGTCCCTCGCGAGTTACGACGGGTCCCTCTCGAGTTACGACAGGGACCTCAGGGACCCGCTCTTGTGGCCTCAGGCAAGACCAGTCTCCATAGGAGTTGCAAGGGGCCTCTCAGGATTCCTCTCGAGTAGGTGCCAGGGCCAAAGACCTCGTGTGAAGTCGAGGCCAGAACCTGAGGATTCCTCTCCAGTGCTGACATGGATCTTGGGGTATTTCTGGAGGCTCCACAGTGGAGTCAGTCCTCGTCTCGAGTGGGGACATGCACATCCGCTTTCCTCCCAAGCTTGAGCAGCAGTGTCACGATTCCCTTGATGTTGATACAGGAATCTGTATCTTTCCCTCGAAGCTTTCTCACGTGGCTTTCCCACAGGGCTGTCTCACGTGCCACCGTGGTGTGAGTCGATACTTGGCCTGCAAGTCGAGGCAGTGCAGGAAATCAGGTTCCTCTGGAGTGGACTCAGACAATGGGGAACTTTGCGAATGGTGGAATGACCCCTGGAGTTCCTCTCGACTTTCCTGTGGAGAGCGCCTCCTCTTGAGGTGCGACAGGAACGCCGGGTATCCTTTCTAGAATAAGCAGGGAAAGGAACCCTCAACTCGAGCTAGGAGAGGGAAATGGGGCTCCTCTTGATGTTGGCGCGAACCTCAGTGTTCCTCTTGGGTCGGAGACGGGTATGTCGGGGAACTTCTTGAGTTGCACCAAGGGTATGAAGGACTCTTTTGAAGTTCAAGAGGAAAGGTGTGGTTTGCCTCGATACGCCTCAGCGGAAAAGGGCCTCATCTCTCCTGGAGGGGAGAACCTCCTGGATTTTCTCGAGTTGCAGTGGGTCCCTCTCAATTTACGATGGGTACCCCACGGACCCACTCTTGTGGCCTCTGGAAAGGACAGTCTCCTTGCGAGTTGCGATGTGCCTCTCAGGATTTCTCTCCAGTCGGTGCCGGGGCCTAAGCCTTCGTGTGGAGTTGAGGCAGGACCCTGAGGATTCCTCTCCAGTGCTGAAATGGATCTTGGGGTACTTCTGGGGGCTCCACAGGGGAGTCAGTCCTCGTCTCGAGTGGGGACATGCACGACAGCACTCATCCCGAGCTGGAGCAGCAGCGTCAGTCTTCCCGTCGCGTTGATATAGGGATCTGTGTCTTTCCCTCCAGGCTTTCCCACGAGGCTTACCCACAGTTCTGTCACAGGTGCCACCGTGGTGTGAGTCAATACTTGGCGTGCAAGGTGAGGCAGTGCAAGAAATCAGGTTCCTCTGGAGTGGACTGAGACATTTGGGGGACTTTGGGAATGGTGGCACGACCCCTGGAGTTCCTCTCGACGTTCCTGTGGAGAGCACCTCCTCTTGAAATGCGACGGGAACGCCGGGAATCTTTTCCCGATGAAGCAGGGAAAGGAACCCTCATCTCGAGCTGCGAGTTGGAAACGGGGCTCCTCTTGATGATTGCGGGACCCTCAGCGTTCCTCTCGAGTGGAGACGGGTATGTCGGGGAACTTCTTGAGTTGCAGCAAGAGTGTGAAGGACCCTTTCGAAGTTCAAGAGGGAAGGTTTGATTTGCCTCAAGATGCTTCAGCAGAAAAGGGCATCATTTCGCCTGGAGGATAGAACCTCCTGGATTTTCTCGAGTGGCGGGGGGTCCCTCTCGAGTTCTGATGGGGACCTCAGGGACCTGCTCTTGTGGCCTCAGGCAAGGCCAATCTCCATGCGAGTTGCCATTGGCCTCTCGGGATTCCTCTCCAATGTTGACATGGATCTTGGGATACTTCTGAAGGCTCCACAGGGGAGTCAGCACTCGTCTCGAGTGGGGACATGCACGTCCACATTCCTCCTGAGCTGGAGCAGCAGTATCAGGCTTCCCGTCGCTTTGATACAGGGACCTGTGGCTTTTCCTCGAGGCTTTCCCACAGGGCTGTCACACGTGCCACTGTGCTGTGAGTCAATACTTGACATGAAAGTCTAGGCAGTGCACGGAAATCAGGTTCCTCTGGAGTGGATTGAGACATTTGGGCGACTTTTTGAATGGTGGCACGACCCCTGAAATTCCACTCGAATTTTCTGTGGAGTCACCTCCTCTCGAGATGGGACAGGAACACGGAGAATCGTTTCCCGAAGAAGCAGGGAAAGGAACCCTCATTTCGAGCTACGAGTCGGAAATGGGGCTCCTTTTGATGTTGGCAGGACGCTCGGTATTCCTCTTGAGTGGAAACGGGTATGTCAAGGAACTTCTTGACTTGCAGCAATGGTGTAAAGGACCCTTTCGAAGTTGAAGAGGGAAGATATGATTTGCCTCTAGACGCCTCAGCAGAAAAGGGCCTCATATCGCCTGGAGGGGAGAACCCGCTGGATTTTCTCTAGTTACGGCGGGTCCCTCTCAAGTTACGTCGGGGAACTCAGAGACCCTCTCTTGTGGCCTCCGGCAAGGCCAGTCTCCTTGCGAGTTGCGATGGGCCTATCCGGATTCCTCTCCTTTCACTACCGGGGCCTAACACCTCGTGTGGAGTCAATGCCGGCAGCTGAGGATTCCTCTCCAGTGCTGACATGGATCTTGGGGTACATCTGGAGGTTCCACAGGGGAGTGAGTCCTCACCTTGAGTGGGAACAAGCACGTCCGTTTCCTCCCAAGCTGGAGCAGCAGTGTCAGGCTTCCCGTCCCATTGATACAAGGATCTGTGGTTTTCCCCCAAGGCTTTCCCACAAGGCATTCCCAAAGGGCTGTCACACATACCACCGTGGGATGAGTGGATACTAGACATGAAGGTCGCAGCAGTGCAGGGAAATCAGGTTCCTCTGGAGTGGACTGAGACATTTGGGGTACTTTGGGAATGGTTTCACGACCCCTGGAGTTCCTCTCGACGTTCCTGTGGAGAGCGTCTCCTCTTGAGATGCGAAGGGAACACCGGGAATCCTTTCCAGACGAAGCAGGGAAGGGAACCCTCATCTCAAGCTATGAGGCGGAAACTGGGCACCTCTTGATTTTGCCGGGACCCTCGGTGTTGCTCTCGAGTGGAGACGTGTATATCTGGGAACTTCTTGAGTTGCAGCAATGGTGTGAAGAACACTTTCGAAGTTCAAGAGGGAAGGTATGATTTGTCTCGAGACGCCTCAGCGCAATAGGGCCTCATCTCGCCTGGGGGCGAGAACCTCCTGGATTTTCTCGAGTTGCGGCGGGTCCCTCTCCAGTTACGACAGGGACCTCAGGGACCCGCTCTTGTGGCCTCAGGCATGGCCAGTCTCCATGCAAGTTGCGAGGGGCCTCTCGGGATTCTTCTCCAGGCGGTGCCTGGGCCTAAGACCTCGTGTGGATTAGAGGCAGGAACCTGAGGATTCCTCTCCAGTGCTGACATGGATCTTGGGGTACTTCTGTAGGCTCCACAGGGTAGTCAGTCCTGGTCTCGAGTGGGGACATCTAAGTCCGCTTTCTTCCCGAGCTGGAGTAGCATTGTCAGGCTTCCCATCGTGATGATACAGGCAACTGTAGCTTTCTCTCGAGGCTCTCCCACGAGGCTTTCCCACAGGGCTGTCACACGAGCCACCGTGGTGTGAGTCAATTCTCGGCCTGCAAGTCGAGGCAGTGTAGGGAAGTTGGTTTCCTCTGGAGTGGACTGAGACATTTGTGGGGCTTTGGGAATGGTGGCCAGACCCCTGGAGTTCCTCTCGACGTTCCTGTGGAGAGCGCCTCCTCTTGAGATACGGCGGGAACGCCGGAAATACTTTCTCGACAAAGCAGGGAAAGGAACCATCATCTCGAGCTACGAGGCGGAAACGGGGCTCCTCTTGATGTTGGCGGGACCCTCGATGTTCCTCTCGAGTGGAGACGGGTATGTCGGGGAACTTCTTGAGTTGCAGCAAGGGTTTGAAGGACCCTTTCGAAGTTCAAGAGGAAAGGTGTGATTTTCCTCGAAATGTCTCAGCGGAAAAGGGCCTCATCTCGCCTGGAGTGGAGTACTTACTGGATTTTCTCGAGTTGCGGCAGGTCCCTCTCGAGTTACGACGAGGACCTCAGGGACCCGCTCTTGTGGCCTCAGGAAACGCCAGTTTCCATGGGAGTTGCGAGCGGGCTCTCGGGATTCCTCTCAAGTCGGTGCTGGGGTCTAAGACCTCTTGGGGAGTCGAGGCTGGAACCTGAGGATTACTCTCCCATGCTGACATGGATCTTGATGTAACTTTGGAGGCTCCACAGTGGAGCCAGTCCTTGTCTGGAGTGGGGCCATGCACGTCCGCTTTCCTCCTGAGCTGTAGCAGCACTGTCAGGTTTCCCGTCGCATTGATACAGGCATCTTTGGCTTTCCCTCGAGGCTTTCCAACTAGGTTTTCACTCGAGTCTTTCCCACAGGGCTGTCCCCCATGCCACCGTGGTGTGAGTCGATACTTGGCGTGAAACTCGAGGCGGTGCAGGGAATTCAGGTTCCTATGGAGTGGACTGAGAATTTTGGGGGACTTTGGGAACGGTGGCAGGACGCCTGGAGGTTCTCTCGACATTCCTGTGGAGAGCGCATCCTCTTGAGATGCAACGGGAATGCCAGGAATCCTATCACGAAGCATCAGGGAAAGGATCCCTCATCTCGAGATATGAGGCAGAAACCGGGCTCCTCTTGATGTTGGCGGGATCCTCGGTGATCCTCTCGAGTGGAGACGGGTATGTTGGGGAACTTCTTGAGTTGCAGCCAGGGTGCGAAGGAACCTTTCGAAGTTCAAGAGGGAAGGTGTGATTTACCTCGAGATGCCTCAGCCGAAAAGGGCCTCATCTCTCCTGGAAGGGAGAACCTTCTGGATTTTCTCGAGTTGCGGTAGGTCCCTCTCGAGTTACAACGGGTCCCTCTTGAGTTATGACGGGGACCTCAGGGACCCGCTTTTGTGCCCTCAGGCAAGGCCAGTCTCCATGAGAGTTGCGAGGGGCCTCTGGGTATTTCTCTCCACTCGGTGCCGGGGCCTAAGACCTCGTGTGGATTTGAGGCCGGAACCTGAGGATTCCTGTCCAGTGCTGACATGGATCTTGGGGTATTTCTGGAGGCTCCTCAGGGGAGTCAGTCCTCGTCTCGAGTGGGAACATGCACGTCCTCTTTACTTCCGAGTTGCAGCAGCAGTGTCAGGCTTCCCGTTGCATTGATACAATGATCTGTGGCTTTCTCTCGAGGCTTTCCCACGAGGCTTTACCACAGGGCTGTCACAGGTTCCACCGTGGTGTGAGTCGATACTTGGCGTGCAAGTCGACGCAGTGCAGGGAAATCAGGTTCCTCTGGAGTGGACTGAGACATTTGGGGGACTCTGGGAATGGTGGCACGACCCCTGGAGTTCTTCTCGACTTTCCTGAGGAGAACCCCTCCTCTTGAGATGCGACAGGAACGCCGGGAATCCTTTCCCCACGAAGCACGGATAGGAACCCTCACCTCGAGCTATGATGGGGAAACGGGGCTCCTCTTGATGTTGACGAGACCTTCGGTGTTCCTCTCGAGTGGAGATGGGTATGTCGGGGAAGTTCGTGAGTTGCAGCAAGGGTGTGAAGGACCTTTTCGAAGTTCAAGAGGGAAGGTGTGATTTGCTTCGAGATGCCTAAGTGAAAAGGGCCTCATCTCGCCTGGAGGGGAGAACTTCCTGGATTTTCGAGAGTTGTGGCGGGTCCCTCTTGAGTTACGACGGGGACCTCCGAGACCCGCTCTTGTGGCCTCAGGCAAGGCCAGTCTCCTTGCCTGTTGCGAGGGGCCTCTCAGGATTCCTCTCCAGTCAGTGCCGGGGCCTAAGACCTCGTGTGGAGTCGAGGACAGAACTTGAGGATTCCTCTCCAGTGATGACACGGTTCTTGGGGTACTTCTGGAGGCTCCACAGGGGAGTCAGCCCTCATCTCGTGTGGGGACATACATGTCCCCTTTCCTTCCGAGCTGGAGCAGCAGTGTCAGGCTTCCCGTCGTGTTGATACAGGGATCTGTGGCATTCTCTCGACACTTTCCCACGAGGCTTTCCACAGGGTTTGACACGTGCCACCGTGCTGTGAGTCGATAATCGGTGTGCAAGTTGAGGCAGTGCAGGGAAATCAGGTTTCTCTGGAGTGGACTGAGACATTTGGGGGACTTTGAGAATGGTGGCACTACCCCTGGAGTTCCTCTCGATTTTCCTGTGGAGAGCGCCTCCTCTTGAGATGCGACGGGAATGCCGGGAATCCTTTCCCGACGAAGCAGGGAAAGGAACCCTCATCTTGAGCTACGAAGCGGAAACGGGGCTCCTTTTGATGTTGGCGGGATGCTCGGCATTCCTCTCGAGTGGAGATGGGTATGTCGGGGAACTTCTTGATTTGCAGCAAGGGTGTGAAGGACCCTGTCGAAGTTCAAGAGGAAAGGTGTGATGTGTCTTGAGGCTCCTCAGCGAAAAAGGGCCTCATCTCGCCTGGAGGGGAGAACCTCCTGGATTTTCTCCAGTTGTGGCAGGTCCCTCTCGAGTTATGACAGGGACCTCAGGTACTCTCTCTTTTGGCCTCAGGAAAGGCTGATATCCATGCGAGTTGCGACGGTCCTCTCACGATTCCTCTTCAGTCGGTGCCGCAGCCTAAGACCTCGAGTGGATTCGAGGCTGGAACCTGACGATTGCTCTCCAAAGCTTACATGGATCTTGGGGTACTTGTGAAGGCTCCACAGGGGAGTCAGTCCTCATCTCGAGTGGGGACATGCATGTCCACTTTCCTCCTGAACTGTAGCAGCTGTGTTAGGCTTCCCATCGCATTGATACAGGGATCTGTGACCTTCCCTCGAGGGCTATCCCCCGAGACTTTCGCAAAGGGCTGTCACACGTGCCACCGTGGTGTGAGGCAATACTTGGCGTGAATGTCGAGGCAGAGCGGGGAAATCAGGTTTCTCTGAAGTGGACTGAGACATTTGGGTGACTTTGGGAATGGTGGCATGACTCCTGGGGTTCTTCTCAACTCTCCTGTGGAGAGCTCCTCCCCTTGAGATGCAACAGAAATGCCGGGAATGCTTTCCCGACGATGCAGGGAAAGGAACCCTCATCTCGAGCTACGAGGCGGAAACGTAGCTCCTCTTGATGTTGGCGGGACCTTCAGTGTTCCTCTCGAGTGGAGATATGCAAGTCGAGGCAGTGCAGGAAATCAGGTTCCTCTGGAGTGGACTCAGACAATGGGGAACTTTGCGAATGGTGGAATGACCCCTGGAGTTCCTCTCGACTTTCCTGTGGAGAGCGCCTCCTCTTGAGGTGCGACAGGAACGCCGGGTATCCTTTCTAGAATAAGCAGGGAAAGGAACCCTCAACTCGAGCTAGGAGAGGGAAATGGGGCTCCTCTTGATGTTGGCGCGAACCTCAGTGTTCCTCTTGGGTCGGAGACGGGTATGTCGGGGAACTTCTTGATTTGCAGCAAGGGTGTGAAGGACCCTGTTGAAGTTCAAGAGGAAAGGTGTGATGTGTCTTGAGGCTCCTCAGCGAAAAAAGGCCTCATCTCGCCCGGAGGGGAGAACCTCCTGGATATTCTCGAGTTGTGGCAGGTCCCTCTCGAGTTACGGCGGGGACTTCTGGGACACGCTCTTGTGTCCTCAGGAAAGGCCAGTGTCCATGAGAGTTGCGAGGGGCCTCTCGGGATTCCTCTCCAGTCAGTGCAGGGGCCTAATACCTCGTGTGGAGTCGAGGCCGGAAACTGAGGATTCGTCTCCAGTGCTGAAATAGAACTTGGGGTACTTCTGGAGGCTCCACAGGGGAGTCACTCCACGTCTTGAGTGGGGACATGCACGTCCGCTTTCATCCCGAGCTGTAGCAGCATTGTCAGGCTTCCCATAGCGTTGGTGCAGGGATCTGTGGCTTTCCCTCGAGGGTTTTCCCACGAGGCTTACCCACAGGGCTGTAACACATGCCACTGTGTACTGAATTGGTACTCGGCTTGAAATTCTAGGCAGTGCAGGGAAATCATGTTCCCCTGGAGTGGACTGAAATATTTCGACTTTTGGAATGGTGACACGACCCCTGGAGTTCCTCCCGACTTTCCTGTGGAGAGCGCCTCCTCTTGAGATGTGACAGGAACGCTGGGAATCCTTTTCAACGAAGCAGGTAAAGGAACCTTCATCTCGAGCTCCAAGGGGGATACGGGGCTCCTCTTGATGTTACCTGGACCCTCGGTGTTCCTCTCGGGTGAAAACGGGTATGTCGGGGAACTTCTTGAGTTGCAGCATGGGTGTGAAGGACCCTTTCGAAGTTCAAGAGGGAAGATGTGATTTACCTCGAGACGCCTCAGCGAAAAAGTGCCTTCTCTCACCTGGAGAGTAGAACCTCCTGTATTTTCTAGAGTTGCGGCAGGTCCGTCTCGAGTTACGACGGGGACCTCAGGGACCTGCACTTGTGGCCTCAAGAAAGGCCAGTCTCCTTGCGAGTTGCGAGGGGCCTCTCTGGGTTCCTCTCCAGTCTGTGCCGGGGCCTAAGACCTCGTGTGGAGTCGAGGCCGGCCCCTGAGTATTCCTTTCCAGTGCTGACATGGATCTTGGGGTACTTCTGGAGGCTCCAAAGGGGAGTCAGTCCTCGTCTTGTGTGGGGACATGCACGTCCGCTTTCCTCCCAAGCTGCAGCAGCAGTGTCAGGCTTCCCGTCGTGTTGATACAGGGATCTGTGGCTTTCCCACGAGGCTTTCCCACAGGGCTGTCACACGTGCCACCGAGGTGTGACTCGATACTCGGCGTGAAAGTCGAGGCAGTGCAGAGAAATCAGGTTCCTCTGGTGTGCACTGAGACATCTGGGGACTTTGGGAATGGTGGCACGACCCCTGGAGTTCCTCTCGACTTTCCTGTGGGGAGTGCCTCCTCTTGAGATGCGATGGGAATGCCGGGAATCTTTTCCCAATGAAGCAGGGAAAGGAATCCTCATCTCGAGCTACGAGGAGGAAACGGGGCTCCTCTTGATGTTGGCGGAAACTTCAGTGTTCTTCTCCAGTGGAGACGGGTATGTTGGGGAACTTCTTGAGTTGTAGCAAAGGTGTGAAGGACCCTTTCGAAGTTCAAGAGGGAAGGTGTGATTTGTCTCGAGACGCCTCAGCCGAAAAGGGCCTCATCTCGCCTGGAGTGGAGAACCTCCTGGAATTCTTGAGTTGCGGCGGGTCCCTCTCGAGTTAAGACGGGGACCTCAGGGACCCGCTCCTGTGGCCTCAGGCAAGGCCAGTCTCCATGCAAGTTGCAATGAGCCTCTCGGAATTCCTCTCCAGTCGGTTCCTGGGCCTAAGAACTCGTGTGGAGTCGAGGTCCAAACCTGAGGATTCCTCTCCAGTGCTGACATGGGTCTTGGGGTACTTCTGGAGGCTCCACAGGAAAGTCTGACCTCGTCTCGAGTGGGAACGTGCACGCCCGCTTTCCTCCCGAGCTGTAGCTGCAGTATCAGGCTTCCCGTCACGTTGATACAGGGATCTGTGGCTTTCCCTCGAGGCTGTCCCTCGATACTTTCCCACGCAGCTTTCCCACAGAGCTGTCAACGTGCCAACGTGCTGTGAGTCGATACTCGGCGTGAAAGTCGAGGCAGTGCAGGGAAATCAGGTTCCTGTGGAGTGGACTGAGACATTTGGGGGACTTTGGAAATGGTGGCACGACCCTGCAGTTCCTCTCGACTTTCCTGTGGAGAGCGCCTCCTCTTGAGATACGACGGGAACGCCGGGCATCCTTTCCTGACGAAGCAGGAAAGGAACCCTCATCGGGAGCTACAAGGCGGAAATGGTGCTCCTCTTGATGCTTGCAGCACCCTCCGTGTTCCTCTCGAGTGGAGACGGGGATGTCAAGGAACTTCTTGAGTTGCAGCAAGGGTGTGAAGAACCCTTTCGAAGTTCAAGAGGGAAGGTGTGATTTGCCTCGAGATGCCTCAGCGGAAAAGGTCCTCCTCTCGCCTGGAAGGGAAAATCTCCTGGATTATCTCCATTTGTGGCAGGTCCCTCTCAAGTTACAAAGGGGACCACAGGGTCCCGATCTTGTGGCCTCTGGAAAGGCCAGTCTCCATGCCAGTTGTGAGGGCCCTCTCGGGATTCCTCTTCAGTCGGTTCCCGGTGCCTAAGTCCTCAAGTGGAGTCGAGGTCGGAACCTGAGGATTCCTCTCCACTGCTGACATGGATCTTGGGGTGGTTCTTGTGTCTCCACATGGGGGTCAGTTCTCGTCTCGTTTGGGGACATGCACGTCTGCTTTCCTCCCCAGATGTAGCAGCGATGTCAGGCTTCCCGTAGCGTTGATACAGGGATCTGTGGCTTTCCCTAGAAGCTTTCCCACGAGGCTTTCCGACAGGGGTGTCACACGTGCCAGCATGGTGTGAGTCGACACTTGGCCTGAAATTCGAGGCAATGCAGGCAAATCAGGTTCCTCTGGAGTGGACTGAGATATTTGGGTGACTTTGTGAATGGTGGAACGACCCCAGGCGAGTTCCTCTGGACTTTCCTGTGAAAAGCGCCTTCTCTTGAGATGCCACGGGAACGCCAGGAATCCTTTCTTGACGAAGCAGGGAAAGGAACCCTCATCTGCAGCTACAAGGCGGAAACGTGGCTTCTCTTGATGTTGGCGGGATCCTCGGTGTTCCTCTCAAGTGGAGACGGGTATGTCAGGGAACTTCTTGAGTAGCAGCAAGGGTGTGAAGGACCCATTCGAAGTTCAAGAGGGAAGGTGTGATTTGCCTCGAGACGCCTCAGCGGAAAAGGGTCTCACCTTGCTTGGAGGGGAGAACCTCCTGGTATTTCTCGAGTTGAGGCAGGTCCTTATCAAGTTACGACGGGGACCACAGGATCCCACTGTTGTGGCCTCTGAAAAGGGCAGTCTGCGTGCGAGTTGAGAGGGGCCTCTTGTTATTCCTCTCCAGTCGTTGCCAGGGCCTAAGACCCAAGTGGACTCGAGGCCGGAACCTGAGGATTCCTCTCCATTGCTCACATGGATCTTGGGGTACTTGTGGAGGCTCCACAGGGGAGTCAGTCCTCGTCTCGAGTGGGAACATGCACTTCCGCTTTCCTCCGGAGCTGTAGCAGCAGTGTCAGTCTTCCTGTCGAGTTGATACAGGAATCTGTGGCTTTGCCTCGAGGTTTTCCCACGAGGCTTTCCCACAGGGCTGTCACACGAGCCACCGTGGTGTGAGTCCATAGTCAGCGTGAAAGTAGAGGTAGTGCAGGTAAATCAGGTTCCTCTGGAGTGCACTGAGACATTCGGGGCACTTTCAGAATGGTGGCACGACCCCTGGAGTTCCTCTCGACTTTCCTGTGGAGAGCGCCTCCTCTCGAGATGCGACAGGAACGCCAGGAATCCTTTCCCTACGAAGCAGGGAAAGGAACCCTCACCTCGAGCTATGAGGCAGAAACAGGGTTCCTCTTGATGTTGGCGGGACCCTCGGTGTTCCTCTCGAGTGGAGACGGGTATGTCCGGGAACTTCTTGAGTTGCAGCAAGGGTGTGAAAGACCCTTTCGAAGTTCAATAGGAAAGGTGTTATTTACCTCAAGACGCCTCATCGGAAAATGGCCTCATCTTGCCTGGAGGGGAGAACCTCCTGGATTTTCTCGAGTTGCAGGAGGTCCCTCTCGAGTTACGACAGGGACTTCTGGGACACGCTCTTGTGTCCTCAGGAAAGGCCAGTCTCCATGAGAGTGGCGCGGGGCCTCTCGGGATTCCTCTCCAGTCGGTGCAGGGGCCTAATACCTCATGTGGAGTCGAGGCTGGAACCTGAGGATTCGTCTCCAGTGCTTTCATAGAACTTGGGGTACTTCTGGAGGCTCTACAGGGTAGTCAGTCCGCGTCTCGAGTGGGGACATGCACGTCCGCTTTCATCCCGAGCTGTAGCAGCAATGTCAGGCTTCTCATAGCGTTGGTGCAGGGATCTGTGGCTTTCCCTCGAGGGTTTTCCCACGAGGCTTACCCACAGGGCTGTAACACGTGCCACCGTGTACTGAATTGGTACTCGGCGTGAAATTCTAGGCAGTGCAGGGAAATCATGTTCCCCTGGAGTGGACTGAAATATTTTGACTTTTGGAATTGTGGCACGACCCCTGGAGTTCCTCTCGACTTTCCTGTGGAGAGCTCCTCCTCTTGAGATGTGACAGGAACGCTGGGAATCCTTTTCAACGAAGCAGGGAAAGGAACCCTCATCTCGAGCTCCGAGGGGGATACGGGGCTCCTCTTGATGTTACCTGTACCCTCGGTGTTCCTCTCAGGTGGAAACGGGTATGTCGGGGAACTTCTTGAGTTGCAGCATGGGTGTGAAGGACCCTTTCGAAGTTCAAGAGGGAAGGTGTGATTTACCTCAAGACGCCTCAGTGGAAAAGGGCCTCATCTCGCCTGTAGCAAAGAACCTCCTGGATTTTCTCGAGTAGGGGCACGTTCCTCTCGAGATACGACAGTGACCTCAGGGAACCTCTCGTGTTACCTCTGGAAAGGCCCGTCTCCATGCAAGTTGCGAGAAGCCTCCTGGGATTCCTCTCCAGTCGGTGCCGGGTCCTAAGACCTCATCTGGAGTCGAGGCCGGAACCTGAAGTTTCGGCTCCAGTGCTGACATGGATCTTGGGGTTCCTCTGGAGTCTCCACAGATGAGTCACCCGCGTCTTGAGTGGAGACATGCACATCCACTCTCCTCCCAAGTTGTAGCAGCAGTGTCAGGCATCCCATCAAGTTGACACCGGGATCTGTGGCTTTCCCTTGAGGCTTTCCCACAGGGCTGTCACACGTGCCACCGTGGTTTGAGTCGATACTCAGTGTGCTAGTCGAGGCAGTGCAGGGAAATCTTGTTCCTCTGGAGTGGACTGAGACATTAGGGGGACTTTTGGAATGGTGACACGACCCTTGGAGTTCCTCTCGACTTTCCTGTTGAGAGCGCCTCCTCTTGAGATGCGACGAGCACCCCAGGAATCCTTTCCCGACGAAGCAGGGAAAGGAACCCTCATCTCGAGTGGAGAAGGGTTAAACGTGACTCCTCTTGAGTAGTGGCGGGACCCTCGGTGTTCCTCTCGACTGTAAACGTGTATGTCGGCGAACTTCTTGAGTTGTGGCAAAGGTGTGAAGACCCTTTCCAGGTTCAACAGGGAAGGTGTGATTTCCCTCCAGATGCCACAACGGAAAAGAGCCTCATCTCGCTTGGAGGGGAGAACCTCCTGGTTTTTCTCAACTTGGGATAGGTTCCTCTCGAGTTATGATGAGTACCTCAGGGACCCACTCGTGTCACTTCAAGAAAGGCCAGTCTCCATTCGAGTTGCAAGGGGCCTCTCAGGATTCCTCTTCAGTCGGTTCCAGGGCCTAAGTTGCCAGGGTCCAGCCCCGGTGGATCCAGGGTGATTCAAAGGTGTGGACGGAGTCAGCATCCTTGGAAAAATGCGTATTTAATTATAGATATATAGAGAGATTAGAAACGGATAGTGTAGTAGGAAAATTAGTGGAGAAAAAGAGGCTGAATAACTTGGTTTACGTGGAATAACATCCATGCTCCAGATGGGAATTCAAGCAGAAAAACAGGCAGCAAGAAAGTACGACATGGGGGATTCAGTCTTTCCCGAAACTGATCCCATTTTCTTTATTTTTGTGTTTGCTTATATACCTTTTGTTACACATAGGGATGAATACAGAGTCACGGGGGGGGTCAGCAGTCCTGACCTCTATCAAAATCAGGTGCTTCACATGGAGAAATGTCTTAGGGATTTTACATCATCTTCTGGCCATGAGACCTGCTGACATTTTATGATCCTTTCTTTCTGATAACCAAAAAACTTATTTCTTCCATGGGTGTTTTTCTTAAACCAGGCACCACCCTCCAAATAAAGTTGCATTCCTATAGGGTGTGGCTGTAGTGAGTTACAATCAAGAAAGTAATTTATTTAACCCAAGGTTAACGTGATTAATCTTAAAGGTTAATACTTATTTCTCCTATATTCTTAAAGGTCAATACTTATTTCTCCTATATTCTTAAAGGTTAATACTTATTTCTCCTATATGTTAGTTATATTCACTACAAGGGCAGGGAACATGGAGATTTAGCAACAAACATCAGCCCAACAATGAAAATCCTTCCACCAATGTTCCCCTTAAGATGTATTTAGTCTTAAGATAGTGATAAAGTTACGTTTTTACATAGCAAGGACACAGTGATTTATAAAAATGTACAATGATCTATTACAAAAGAGAAAATTCATTAACTCAAAAAGTCTAGTATTGCTAACCTTAAAAACTGTATTTCCTTTTCTATATTCCTAATACATTGATTAATATATTCCCAGGTTCCTAAGGATAGGCAGACCAGGCGGCAATCATTGACTCAACAAGAAGAAAAAGCCCTATGCTAATTAAGACTCTCAAAATACTCCAAAACTCTCTGTGCTGTTTATGGTTAAGAGGTAGTAACAGTCATGTGCTAGTGGCAGGAGTATGGATAATCCTGTCACACAAGCTAGTCTGTCAGCAGAGAGGTTTGACATAAGACATCCTTGTCCCACACAGGGCAGGGAATTAGCAGCAATTATTGGCACAACAAATGAAAAACTCTTCACCAATATAATTCCTCACCAACCCACTATACTAATTTCCAACTCCCCAAAAGAATTTGCCTTTAGTAAATCTAAAACATCTCATGCCTCTCAGGTTGGGAGGCTGTAAACAATCACATGTGGCCAGACGAACCTATACAGGTGGGCTAGATAACCTTCAGAGGAGTCCGTAAGCTGAAACACTGTTGTCATCCCCGAGAATTTTTATTTCCTTGGAGCTGCAAGATTACTCCTTCTCTGAGAAAAACGGTTATGGGGGAGAGCATAAAACAGACTCTGGTTTTGGGGTAGATGCTCGGGAACAGGGGTTTTCTGAGGCTTGATCATGCCTATGTGTATGCCAAGCCTCCTTCCTCATGACCTTTGCAATGGGCGGGGTTCCTTACGCTGGCTCCCGGCACTACGTCCTCGAATGGAGCCGAGGCTGGAACCTGAGGTTTCCTCTCCAGTGCTGACATGGATCTTGGGGTACCTCTGGAGTCTCCACAGAGGAGTCAGGCCTCGTCTCAAGTGGAGACATGCACGTCCGCTTTCCTCCCGAGCTGCAGCAGTAGTGTCAGGCTTCCAGTCAAGGTGACACAAGGAACTGTGGCTTTCCCTCAAGGTGACACAGTCACCCACGGTCTTGCCACCGTGGTGTGAGTCGATACTCGTTGTGACAGTCAAGGCAGTGGAGGGAAATCAGGTTCATCTGGAGTGGACTGAGACATTTGGGGGTCTTTTGGAATGGTGGCACGACCCCTGAAGTTCCTCTCGACATTCTTGTGGAGAGTGAATCCTCCTGAGATGCAACGGCAATGCCGGGAATCCTTTCCTGACGAAGCAGGTGAATGAACTCTCATCACGAGCTGACTAGGGAGAAACGGTGCTCCTCTTGAGTTGTGGCAGGACCCTCGGTGTTCCTCTCGAGTGGAGACGGGTATGTCGGGGAACTTCTTGATTTGTAGCAAGGGTGTGAAGGACCCTTTCAAGGTCCAAGAGGGAAGGTGTGATTTCCCTCGAGACGCCGCAGCGGAAAAGGACCTCATCTCACCTGGAGGGGAGAATCTCCTGGTTTTTCTCGAGTTGCGGCAGGTTCCTCTCGAGTTACGACGGGGACCTCAGGGACCCGCTCGTATGGCCTCATGAAAGGCCAGTCTTCGATCGAGTTGTAGGTTCCTCTCAGGATTCCTCTCCAGTCAGTGGTGGGTCTGAAGTCCTCGTAGGAGCTGAGGCCAGAACCTGAGGCCAGAACCTGAGGTTTCCTCTCCAGTGCTAACATGGATATTGGGGTTCCTCTGGAGTCTCCACAGGAGAGTCAGGCCTCGTCTTGACTGGAGACATGCACCTGTGCTCTCTCCCCGACCTGTAGCAGCAGTGTCAGGCTTCCTGGTGACTTGACAAAGGGATCTGTGGCTTTCCCAGGAGGGGCCACAGGGCTGTCACATGTGCCATCGTGGTGTGAGTCAATCCTCCAGGTGACAGTCGAGGCAGTGCAGGGAAATCAGGTTAATCTGGAGTGGACTGAGATATTTGGGGGTCTTTTGGAATGGTGGCAACACCCCTAGAGTTCCTCTCAACTTTCCTGTTCAGAGTGCCTCCTCTTGAGATGTGACCGAAAGGCTGGGAATTTTTTCACGATGAAGCAGGGAAAGGAACACTCATCTAGCCCTGAGAAGGGGAAAACGGGGCTCCTCTTGAGTTGTGGTGGGAACCTGGTGTTCCTCTCGTGTGGAGACGGGTATGTCGGGGAACTTCTTGAGTTGCAGCAAGGGTGTGAAGGACCCTTTCAAGGTTCAAGAGGGAAGGTGTGACTTCCCTCGAGACGTCGCAGCACAAAAGGGCCTCATCTCGCGTGGAGAGCAGAATCTCCTGGTTTTTCTCGAGTTGCAGTACGTTCCTCTTGAGTTACGACGGGACCTCAGTGACCCGCTCCTGTGGCCTCAGGAAAGGCCAGTCTCCAAGCGCATTGCAAGGGGCCTCTCGGGATTCCTCTCCAGTCGGCGCTGGGTCCTAAGTCTGTGTCTGAAGCTGAGGCTGGAACCTCAGGTTTCCTCCCCAGTGCTGACATGGACCTCGGGGTCCCTTTGGAGTCTCGACAGCGGAGTCAGGCCTCGTCTCGAGTGGAGACATGCACATCCGCTTTCCTCCTGAGCTGTAGGAGCAGTGTCAGGCTTCCCGTCGAGTTGACACATGGATCTGTGGCTTTCCCTCGAGGTGCCACAGGGCTGTCAAACGTGCCACCGTGGTGTGAGTCGATACTCGGGGTGACAGTCGAGGCAGTGCAGGGAAATCAGGTTCATCAGGAGTGGACTGAGTAATTTGTTGTTGTTTTGGAATGCTGGCATGACCCCTGGAGTTCCTCTCGACTTTCTTGTTGAGAGCTCCTCCTCTTGAGATGTGACGGGAATGCTGGAAATCCTCTCCCGATGAAACAGGGAAAGGAACCTTCATCTCGAGCTGATAAGGGGAAAACGTGGCTCCTCTTGAGATGTGGCCAGACCCTCAGTGTTCCTCTCGAGTTGAGACGGGTATGTTGGGAACTTCTTGAGTTGAAGCAATGTTGTGAAGGAGCCTTTCAGGGCTCAGGACGGAAGGTGGGATTTCTCTCGAGACGCTGCAGTGGAAAAGGGCCTCAGGTCCCGATGAGGGGAGAATCTCCTGGTTTTTCTCGAGTTGCGGCGGGGTTCCCTTTGAGTTACGATGGGGACCTCATGGAACCGCTCATGGGACCTCAGGATGGTCCAGTCTCCACATGAGTCGTGACTGGCCTTTCGGGATTCTTCTGCAGTCGCTGCCTTCGCCGAGGTCCTCCTCTGGAGTTGAGGCTGGAACCTCAGATTTCCTTTCCAGTTCTGACATGGATCTCGGGGTTCCTCTGGGGCGTTCACAGGGGAGTCACGCCTCATCTCACATGGAGCCATGCAAGTCCGTTCTCCTCTCGACCTGGAAGAGTAGAGTCAGGCTTCCTGTCAGGTTTACCATAGGGATCGGTGGCTTTCTCTCAAGGTGCCACAGGGCTGTCAAACCTGCCATCGTCTTTTGAGTCGGTACTTGGGGTGACCGTCGAGTCAGTGCAGGGGAGTCAGGTGTGTCTGCAATGCACTGGGACATCGGGGGTCTTTTGAAATGGTGGCACGACCCCTGGAGTCCCTCTCAAACGTCAAGTCGAGACTGCCTCCTCCTGAGGTGCGACAGGAACGCTGGGATTCCCTCCTCGACGAAGCAGGGAAACGGACCCTCCCCTCGGATGAGGAGGGAGAACCGGGGCTCTTGTTGTGTTGTGGTGGGACCTTGGTGTTCCCCTCTAGTGCAGACGGGGATGTCGGGGAATTTCTTGAGTTGCCTCAAGGGTGTCAAAGACCCTTTCGGGGCTCAGGAGGGAAGGTGGTATTTCTCTCGAGATGCCGCGGCGGAAAAGGGCCTTAGCTGGCGTTGAGGGGAGAATCTCCTGGTTTTTCTCATGTTGCAATGGGGTTCCTCTCGAGTTACGATGCGGACCTCAGGGACTGGCTCCTGGGGCCTCATGGACGTCCAGTCTCCACGCGAGTCGCGAGGGGCCCCTCGGGATTCCTCTGCTGTCGCTGCCGGGGCCAAGGTCCTCATCTGGAATTGAGACTGGAACCGCAGTTTCCTCTCCAGGTCTACATGGATCTCGGGGTTCCTCTGGGGCATTCACAGGGGAGTCAGGCCTCGTCTCTTGTGGAGCAATGCACGTCCAGTCTCCTCTCTAGCCGGAAAAGCAGTGTCAGGCTTCCTCTCGGGTTGACCNTGTTTTGAGTTAGTCCTCGGGGTGACAGTCGAGTCAGTTCAGGGGAGTCAGGTGTGTCTGGAGTGGACTAGGACATCGAGGGTCTTTTGAAATGGTGGCACGACCCCTGGAGTTCCCCTCTAGCTTCAAGTGGAGACAGCCTCCTCTTGAGGTGGGACGGGAATGCCAGGATTCTCTCCCCAACGAAGCAGGGAAATGGACCCTCCTCTCAGGATGAGGAGGGAGAACCGTGACTCTGGGTGAACCTGGGCTCTTCTTGAGTTGTGGCAGGACCTTCGATGTTCCACTTAAGTGCAGACAGGGATGTCAGGGAAATTCTTGAGTTGACTCAAGGGTGTCAAGGACACTTTCAGGGCTCATGAGGGAAGGTGGGATTTCTCTCGAGATGCCACAGTGGAAAAGGGCCTCAGCTCGTATTGAGGGGAGGATCTCCTGGTTTTACTCGATTTGCGGTGGTGTTCCTCTCCAGGTACGACGGGGACCTCAGCGACCCACTCGTGGGGCGTCAGGGAGGTCCAGTCTCCACGTGAGTCGCAAGGGGCCCCTCGGGATTCCTCTGTAGTCGCTGTCTGGGCCGAGATCCTCATCTGGTGTTGAGGCCGAAAACTCAGGGTTCCTCTCCAGGGCCGACATAGATCTCAGGGTTCCTCTGGGGGGTCCACAGGGGAGTCAGGCCTCGTCTTGTGTGGAGCCATGCAAGTCCGCTCTCCTCTCGAGCCGGAAAATCAGTGTCATGCTTCCGGTCTGGTTGACAATAGGGATCGGTAGCTTTCTCTTGAGGTGCCACAGGGCTGTCACAACTGCCTTCGTGTTTTGAGTCAGTTCTCAGGGTGAGCTTCGAGTCAGTCCAGGGGAGTCAGGTATGTCTGAAGTGCACTGGGACATTGGGGGTCTTTTGAAATGGTGGCACGACCTCTGGAGTTCCTCTCGACCGTCAAATGGAGACCGCCTCCTCTTGAGGTGGGACGGGAACACCGGGGTTCCCTCCCCGACGAAGCAGTGACACGGACTCTCCTCTCGGGATGAGGAGGGAGAACCGGGGCTCTTCTTGAGTTGTGGCTGTACCCTCGGTGTTCCTCTCAAATGCAGACGGGTATGTCGGGGAACTTCTTGAGTTGCCTCAAGGGTTTTAAGGACCCTTTCGGGGCTCAGGAGGGAAGGTGGGATTTCTCTCGAGATGCCACAGCTGAAAAGGGCCTCAGCTGGCGTTGAGGGGAGAATCACCTGGTTTTTCTCTAGTTGCAGTGGGGTTCCTCTCGAGTTACGCCAAGGACCTCAGGGACCTGTTCATGGGGTCTCAGGGAGTTCCAGTCTCCACGCGAGTCGTGAGGGGCCCCTTGGGATTCCTCTGCTATCACTGCCGGGGCCGAGGTCCTCATCTGGAGTTCAGGCCAGAACCGCAGGTTTCCTCTCCAGGTCTACATGGATCTCGGGGTTCCTCTGGGGCGTTCACAGGGGAGTCAGGCCTCGTCTCTTGTGAAGCAATGTATGTCTGCTCTCATCTCTAGCCAGAAAAGCAGTGTCAGGCTTCCTGTCGGGTTGAACATAGGGATCAGTGGCTTTCTCTCGAGGCGCCACAGGGCTGTCAAACCTGCCATCGTCTTTTGAGTCGGTGCTTGGTGTGATGATCGAGTCAGTGCAGGGGATTCAGATGTGTCTGCAGTGCACTGGGACATCAGGGGTCTTGTGAAATGGTGGCACGACCCCTGGAGTTCCTCTCAGAGCGTCAGGTGGAGACTGCCTCCTCTTGAGGTGCGACAGAACACCGGGATTCCCTTACCGATGAAGCAGGGAAATGGACCCTCCTCTCGGGATGAGGAGGGAGAACCGGGGCTCTTCTTGAGTTGTGCCGGGACCCTCGGTGTTCCTCTCGAGGGCTGATGGCAATGTCGGGGAACTTCTTGAGTTGCCTCAAGGGTGTCAAGGACCCTTTCAGGGCTCAGGAGGGAAGGTGGCATTTCTCTCGAGACACCACAGCCGAAATGGGCCTCAGCTCGCATTGAGGGGAGAATCTCCTGGTTTTTCTCGCGTTGTGGTGGGGTTACTCTCGAGTTTCGATGGGGTTCCCCTCGAGGTCGATGGCGACCTCAGTGACCCGCTCCTGGGGCCTCAGGGAGGTCCAGTCTCCACGCGAGTTGCGAGAAGACCCTCGGGATTCCTCTGCAGTCGTTTCCTGGGCCAAAGTCCTTATCTGGAGTTGAGGCCAGAACCTCAGGGTTCCTCTCCAGGGCCGACATGGATCTCGGGGTTCCTCTGGGGCGTCCACAGGGGAGTCAGGCCTCGTCTCATGTGGAGCCATGCAAGTCCACTCTCCGCTCAAGCCGGAAAAGCAGTGTCAGGCTTCCTGTCGGGTTGACCATAGAGATCGGTTGCTTTCTCTCGAGGGGCCACACGGCTGTCACACCTGCCATCGTGTTTTGAGTCGCTCCTCAGTGTGACCGTCTAGTCAGTGCAGGGGAGTCAGGTGTGTCTGGAGTGCACTGGGACATTGGGGGTCTTTTGAAATGGTGGCATGACCCCTGGAGTTCCTCTCGAGGGACAAGTGGAGACAGCCTCCTCTTGAGGTGCAACGGGAAAGCCGGGATTCCCTTCCCAACGAAGCAGGGAAATGGACCCTCCTCTCGGGATGAGGAGGGAGAACCGGGACTCTTCTTGAGTTGTGGTGGGACCCTCAGTGTTCCTCTCGAGTGCAGACGGGGATGTAGGGGAACTTCTTGAGTTGCCTCAAGGGTGTCAAGGACCCTTTCAGTATCAGGAGGGAAGTTGGGATTTCTTTCGAGATGCCACAGTGGAAAAGGGCCTCAACTCGTGTTGAGGGGAGAATCTCCTGGTTTTTCTCGAGTTGCGGCAGGGTTCCTCTCGAGTTATGATGGGGACCTCAGAGATCTGCTCGTGGGTCCTCAGGGAGGTCCAGTCTCCACGCAAGTCACGAGGGGCCCCTCGGATTCTTCTGCAGTCGCTGCCAGGGTCGAGGTCCTCATGTGGAGTTGAGGCCGGAACCTCAGGGTTCTTCTCCAGGGCCTACCGGGATCTCGGGGTTCCTCTGGGGTGTTCACAGGGAAGTCAGGCCTTGTCTCATATGGAGCTGGAAAAGCAGTGTCAGGCTTCCTGTCGGGTTGAACATAGGGATGGGTGGCTTTCTCTCAAGGCACCACAGGGCTGTCACAACTGCCATTGTGTTTTGAGTCAGTCCTCGGGGTGACCGTTGAGTCAGTGCAGGAGAGTCAGGTGTGTCTGGAGTGCACTGGGACATCGAGGGTCTTTTGAAATGGTGGCACAACCCCTGGAGTTCCTCTCGAGCATCAAGTGGAGACCGCCTTCTCTTGAAGTGCGACGGTATCGCCGGGATTCCCTCTGATGAAGCAGGGAAATGGACCCTCCTCTCTGGATGATGAGGGAGAACCGGAGCTCTTCTTGAGTTTTGGCGGGACCCTCAGTATTCCTCTCTAGGGCAGACGGGGATGTCGGGGAACTTCTTGAGTTGCCTCAAGGGTGTCAAGGACCCTTTCGTGGCTCAGGAGGGAAGGATAGATTTCTCTCGAGTCGCCGCTGCAGAAAGGGGCCTCAGCTCGTGTTAAGGGGAGAATCTTCTGGTTTTTCTCGAGTTGCAGCGGTATTCCTCCCGAGTTACTTGAGGATTTCAGGGACCCGCTCGTGGGGCCTCAGGGAGGTCGAGTCTCCACGCGAGTCATGAGGAGCCCGTCGGGATTCCTCTGCACTCGCTGCCGAGGCCAAGGTCCTCATATGGAGTTGAGGCCGGAACCTCAGGTTTCCTGTCCAGGGTCGACATGGATCTCGGGATTCCTCTGGGGCATCCACAGGGGAGTCAGGCCTCACCTCGTTTGGAACCATGCAAGTCCGCTCTCCTCTTGAGCCTGAAAAGTAGTGTCAGGCTTCCTGTCGGGTTGACCATAGGGATGGGTGGCTTTCTCTCGAGGAGCCACAGGGCTGTCACATCTGCCATCATGTTTTGAGTCAGTCCTCAAGGTGACCGTCGAGTCAGTGCAGGGTAGTCAGGTATGTCTGGAGTGCACTGGGACTTTGAGTGTCTTTTTAATGGGAGCACTACCCCTGGAGTTCCCCTCGAGCATCACATGGAGACCGCTTAATCTTGTGGTGCAACGGGAACACCGGGATTCCCTCCCCGACTAAGCAGGGAAATGGACCCTCCTCTTGGGATGAGGAGGGAGAACCGGGACTCTTCTTGAGTTTTGGGGGGACCCTCAGTATTCCTCTAGAAGGCAGACAGGGATGTCGGGGAACTTCTTCAGTCCGAGTCAGTGCAGGGGAGTCACATGTGTCTGGAGTGCAATGGGACATCGGGGGTCCTTTGAAATGGTGGCATGACCCCTGGAGTTCCTCTCGAGTGTCAAGTGGAGACTGCCTCCTCTTGAGCTGTGACGGGAACACAGGGATTACCTCCCCGTGAAGCAGGGAAACGGACCCTCCTCTCAAGAGGGGGAGGGAGAACTGGGGCTATTCTTGAGTTGTGGCAGGCCCCGCGGTGTTCCTCTCGATTGCAAACGGGGATGTCAGTGAACTTCTTGAGTTGCCTCAAGGGTGTCAAGGACCCTTTCGGGGCTCAGGAGGGAAGGTGGGATTTCTCTCAAGGCGCCGCAGCGGAAAAGGGCCTCAGCTCGCTTTGAGGGGGAGAACCTCCTGGTTTTTCTAGAGTTGCGGTGGGATTCCTCTCGAGTTACGATGGGGACCTCAGGGACCCGCTCATGGGGCCTCATGGAGGTCCAGTCTCCACGCGAGTCGCGAGGGGCCCTTCGGGGTTACTCCGCAGTCGCTGCTGGGGCCGAGGTCCTCATCTGGAGTTGAGGCTGGAATCTCAGGGTTCCTTTCCAAGGCTGACATGAATCTTGGGGTTCCTCTGGGGCGTCCACAGTGGTGTCAGGCCTCATCTCGTGTGGAGCGATGCACGTCCGCTCTCCTCTCAAACCAGAAAGGCAGTGTCAGGCTTCCTGTTGGGTTGACCATAGGGATCAGTAGCTTTCTCTCGAGGTTCCACAGGGCTGTCACACCTTCCANGCCGAGGTCCTCCTCTGGAGTTGAGGCTGGAACCTCAGATTTCCTTTCCAGTTCTGACATGGATCTCGGGGTTCCTCTGGGGCGTTCACAGGGGAGTCACGCCTCATCTCACATGGAGCCATGCAAGTCCGTTCTCCTCTCGACCTGGAAGAGTAGAGTCAGGCTTCCTGTCAGGTTTACCATAGGGATCGGTGGCTTTCTCTCAAGGTGCCACAGGGCTGTCAAACCTGCCATCGTCTTTTGAGTCGGTACTTGGGGTGACCGTCGAGTCAGTGCAGGGGAGTCAGGTGTGTCTGCAATGCACTGGGACATCGGGGGTCTTTTGAAATGGTGGCACGACCCCTGGAGTCCCTCTCAAACGTCAAGTCGAGACTGCCTCCTCCTGAGGTGCGACAGGAACGCTGGGATTCCCTCCTCGACGAAGCAGGGAAACGGACCCTCCCCTCGGATGAGGAGGGAGAACCGGGGCTCTTGTTGTGTTGTGGTGGGACCTTGGTGTTCCCCTCTAGTGCAGACGGGGATGTCGGGGAATTTCTTGAGTTGCCTCAAGGGTGTCAAAGACCCTTTCGGGGCTCAGGAGGGAAGGTGGTATTTCTCTCGAGATGCCGCGGCGGAAAAGGGCCTTAGCTGGCGTTGAGGGGAGAATCTCCTGGTTTTTCTCATGTTGCAATGGGGTTCCTCTCGAGTTACGATGCGGACCTCAGGGACTGGCTCCTGGGGCCTCATGGACGTCCAGTCTCCACGCGAGTCGCGAGGGGCCCCTCGGGATTCCTCTGCTGTCGCTGCCGGGGCCAAGGTCCTCATCTGGAATTGAGACTGGAACCGCAGTTTCCTCTCCAGGTCTACATGGATCTCGGGGTTCCTCTGGGGCATTCACAGGGGAGTCAGGCCTCGTCTCTTGTGGAGCAATGCACGTCCAGTCTCCTCTCTAGCCGGAAAAGCAGTGTCAGGCTTCCTCTCGGGTTGACCATAGGGATCGGTGGCTGCCGGGGTCCAGCCCCAGTGGATCCAGGGAATTCGAAGGTGGGGACATGGAGGTCCAGTCTCCACGCGAGTCGCGAGGGGCCCTTCGGGGTTACTCCGCAGTCGCTGCTGGGGCCGAGGTCCTCATCTGGAGTTGAGGCTGGAATCTCAGGGTTCCTTTCCAAGGCTGACATGAATCTTGGGGTTCCTCTGGGGCGTCCACAGTGGTGTCAGGCCTCATCTCGTGTGGAGCGATGCACGTCCGCTCTCCTCTCAAACCAGAAAGGCAGTGTCAGGCTTCCTGTTGGGTTGACCATAGGGATCAGTAGCTTTCTCTCGAGGTTCCACAGGGCTGTCACACCTTCCATCGTGTTTTTAGTCGGTCCGCGAAGTGATCGTCAAGTCCGTGCAGGGGAGTCAGGTGTGCCTGGAGTGCCCTGGGACATCGGGGGTCTCTTGAAATGGTGGCGTGACCCCTGGAGTTCCTCTCGAGCATCAACTGGAGACCGCCTCGTCTTGAGGTGGGATGGGAAGCAGGGATTCACTCCCCTATGAAGCAGGGAAACGGACCCTCATCTCAGGATGAGGAGGGAGAACCGGGGCTCTTCTTGGGTTTGGCGGGACCCTCGGTGTTCCTTCGAGTGCAGATGGGGATGTCAGGGAACTTCTTGAGTTGCCTCAAGGGTGTCAAGGACCCTTTCGGGGTCAAGAGGGAAGGTGGGATTTCTCTCAAGACGCCACATTGGAAAAGAGCCTCAGCCCACGTTGAGGGGAGAATCTCCTGGTTGTCTCTAGTTGTGGTGGGGTTCCTCTCGAGTTATGATGAAGAACTCAGGGACCCGCTTGTGGGGCCTCAGGGAGGTCCATACTCCACGTGAGTCATGAGGGGCCCCTCGGGGTTCCTCTGCAGTCACTGCCAGAGCCGAGGTCCTCATCTGGAGTTGAGGCTGGAACCTCCGGGTTCCTCTCCTGTGCTGACAATGAACTTGGGGTTCCTCTGAGGTATCCACAGGGGAATCAGGCCTCGTCTCATTTGGATACATGCACATCCGCTCTCCTCTCGAGCTGGAAAAGCAGTGTCAGGCTTCCTGTCAGGTTGACATAGGGATCGGTGGCTTTCTGTCAAGATGCCACAGGGCTGTCACACCCGCTATCATGTTTTGAGTTGGTCCTTATGGTGACTGTCAAGTCACTTGCAGGGGAGTCAGGTGTATCTGGAGTGCATTGGGACATCAGGGTCTTTTGAAATGGTGGCACGACCCCTGGAGTTCTTCTCGAATGTCAAGTTGAGACCGCGTCCTCTTGAGGTGCGACGGGAATGCTGGGATTCCTTTCTCCGACGATGCAAGGATACGGACCCTCCTCTCGGGAGGAGAAGGGGAAACCGGGGCTCTTCTTGAGTTGTGGCGGTCCCTAAGTGTTCTTCTCTAGTGCAGACGGGTGCCTTGGGGAACTTCTTGAGTTGCCTCAAGGGTGTCAAGGACAGTTTCTATGCTCAAGAGGGAAAGTGGGATTTCTGTCGAGACACTGCAGCAGAAAAGGGCCTCATCTCGCCTTGAGGAGAGACTATCATGGTTTTTCTCGAGTTGCGGCAGCAAACTTGGGTTCCCTCCTGAGTAACGAGGGGGACCTCAGGGACCCACTCGTTTGGGCCTCAGCAACGTCCAGTCTCCATGCTAGGTGCAAGGGGCCTCTCGGGATTCCTCTGCAGTCTCTGCTGGGGCCGAGGTCCTTATCTGGAGTTGAGGCCAGAACCTCCGGGTTCCTCTCCAGTCTAGACATGGATCTTGGGGTTCTCAGGAGTTTCCACAGGGGAGTCAGGCCTCGTCTCGTGTGGAGACATGCATGTCCGCTCACCTCTCCAGCTGGAAAAGCAGTGTCAGGCTTCCTGTTGGGTTGACATAAGGATCAGTGGCTTTCTCTCCAGGTGCCACAGGGCTGTCACAGCTGCCATAATGTTTAGAGTCTATCCTCGGAGTGACCATCGAGTCAGTGCAGGGGAGTCAGGTGTATCTGGAGGGAATTGTAACATCGGGGTCTTTTGAAATGGTGCACGACCCCTGGAGTTCCTCTAGAGTGTCAAGTTGAGACTGCCTCCTCTTGAGGTGCGATGGGAACGCCAGGATTCCTTTCCCGACGAAGCAGGGAAATGGACCTTCATCTCGAGATGAGGAGGAAATACTGGGGCTCTTCTTGAGTTCTAGTGGGACCCTCGGTGTTTCTCTCTAGTGGAGACGGGTATGTCGGGTAACTTCCTCAGTTGCCTCAAGGGTTTCAAGGACCTTTTTGAGGCTCAGCAGGGAAGGTGGTATTTCTCTCAAGATGCCACAGTGGAAAAGGGCCTCATCTCACGTTGAGTGGAGGATCTCCTGGTTTTTCTCGAGTTTCGGCAGGAAACTTGTTGTTCCTCTCGAGTTACAACGGGGACCTCTGGGACCTGCTCTTGTTGCCTCCAGAAAGTACAGTCTTCATGCGAGTTGCAAGTGGCGTCTCCAGATTCCTCTCCAGTAGCTGTTGGGGCCGAGGTCCTCATCTGGAATTGAGGCTGGAACCTCAGGGTTCCTATCCAGTGCTGACATGGATCTCGGGTTTCCTATGAGTTCCCACAGGGGAGTTAGGCCTCGTCTCGTGAGGAGACATGCAAGTCCGCTTTCCTCTCGAGCTGGAAAAGCACTGTCAATCTACCTGTTAAGTTGACAGAGCGATCGGTAGCTTTCTCTCGAAGTGCCACAAGGCTGTCATGCCCACCATCGTCTTTTGAGTCGATCCTTCGGGTGACCGTTGAGTCAGTTTATGAGAGTCCAGTGTATCTCGAGTGGATTGGGACATTGGGGTCTTTTGGAATGGTGCCACAACCCCTGGAGTTCCTCTCGAGGTTCAAGTAGAGATTGCCTCCTCTTGAGGTGCGACGGGAACGCTGGGATTCCTTTCCCGATGAAGCTGGGAAATGGACCCTCATCTCGAGATGAGAAGCGAACACTGGGGTTCTTCTTGGGTTGTGGTGGGACCCTCGGTGTTGCTCTCGAGTAGAGACTTATTATTTCCAGGAAGTTTTTAAGTTGCCTCAAGGGTGTCAAAGACCCTTTCAAGGCTCAAGAGGGAAGGTGGCATTTCTCTTTCTCTTGAGATGCCGCAGCAGAAAAGGGCCTCTTCTCGCGTTGAGGGAAGAATCTCCTGGTTTTTCTCGAGTTGTGGCAGATAACTTGGTGTTGCTCTTGAGTTACGGGGACCTCAGGGACCCGCTCGTGTTGCCTCAGGGAAATCCATTCTCCATGCGAGTTGCAAGGGGCCTCTCGGGATTCCTCTGCAGTCGGTGCCGGGTCCTAGGTCCGCTTCTGGAGCTGAGGCCAGAACCTCAGTATTCCTCTCCAGTGCTGACATTGATCTTTGGGTTCCTCTGAAGTTTCAACAGGGGAGTCAGGCCTCGTCTCTTGTGGAGACCTGCAAGTCCGCTTTCCTGTCGAGCTGTAACAGTAGTGTCAGTCTTCCAGTCGAGTTGACATAGTGATCTGTGACTTTCTCTCGAGGTGCCACAGGGCTGTCACACGTGCCATCGTGTTCTGAGTCAACACTCTGGGTGACAGTCGAGTCAGTGCAGGGGATCAGGTGTATCTGGAGTGGATTGGGACATCGGGTTCTGGGGTCCAGCCTCGGTTCATCCAGGGAATTCGAAGGGGTGACCGAGTTGGCGTCCTAGGAAAAATTATTTAATTAGAAATATAAAGATTAGGATAAAATCATATATTGGGAAAATTAGTGTAGATAAGCGGCTGAATAACTTGGGTTACGTGGAGAGCTAACTAAACCCCAAGACATGAGGTTTGCACCATCTACATAGGCCCCCAGCGCCCATTTGAATAGCGGAGGGTGCCCCGCCTTGGGCTCCCTCTTGTATGGGTCTCAGAAGCCAGGGCAAGTAAGGAGACATGGTGAACTTCCACACCCCAGATGGAAATTCAGCCTGACAAGGAGAGGGTAGGAGACGGAGAAAGAGAGAGAGAGAGTCGATACGGGGGAAACCAGTCTTTCCAGTGACTGGCCCATCTTTTATTGTCCGGAAAGGCTCTTTATACTTTTGGTTGTACATAGAGATCAATGGATAATACAAAATTATGCAGCGTCAGCAGCCCTGACTCTTATTAACACCCCAGATGGAAATTCAGCCTGACAAGGAGAGGGTAGGAGACGGAGAAAGAGAGAGAGAGAGTCGATACGGGGGAAACCAGTCTTTCCAGTGACTGGCCCATCTTTTATTGTCCGGAAAGGCTCTTTATACTTTTGGTTGTACATAGAGATCAATGGATAATACAAAATTATGCAGCGTCAGCAGCCCTGACTCTTATTAAGACCAGGCTTTCTCTCTGCATACCCAGCTGTATACACAAGTCTTAGGTGATTTACATCATCTTCTGGCCAGAAGGCCAATTAACATTTTACAGCCCTTTTCTGATAATGATCTGTCAACCAGAAATCTTATTTGCCTTAATAGTGTTGTTCTTCCCAAAGTCTGGTGTCACTTACAGAAAGCACTAAATAAAGTTACATTCTTACATAGCAAGGACACAACAATTTATAACAAGGAAAGAGGAGTACAGTGATTTATAACGAAGAGAAAAGTAATTAACTCAAAAGTCTAATGTTGCTAACATTAAAACTACTGTATTCTTTTTTCTATATCCCAATTACATTGATTAATACCCTTCAGGTGCCTAAAAGGTAAAGAATAGGGAGGCCTGGCCACAGTCATTGACTCAACAGTGAAACCCATCATCAATATAATTTCTAGCTTTTTAGAAAAGGCTCTATATCTTTAAGATGTTTTAAGCTGCATGCCTCTCACGGTTGGGGGGGGGCTGTAAACAATTCACAAGTTGGAAAAGTCCGGGGGAACCTGCCAGGCAAGGTAGAGAGCCATCAGAGGGATTTGAGCTGAGACACTCCTTTCATATGCAGGAGACCAGTTGCAGTCCTAACTTAACTTTTTCCAGAGGAAGGTGGTTGGTGATAGCCCCCTGTAATGTCAGAAGAGTATAGTATAGTGGACAGTAAACAGACAGATTTTGGTTTCGGGGTAGATGCTCAGGCAGAGGACCCCTTGAGACCTGACTCGCCTTACCCCGTCAGGTCTCTCCACATGACCTTGTCATGGGTGGGATCTCCCGTGCTGGCTCCTAGCATCTCCCCCTTTTTTATTTCTTAAGACAGCCAGATGTAATTCAGTTGTGAGCTTCTGAATGTTTTGTTGAAGAATCCCCACAATACAAGGAAAAATGATTATGAGAAGCAAAGGAGAGCACCCACAGCAGCATAGCCAAAAATAGTAGACAGAATGTTCTTCACCGAAGTAAAGTTAGAGAAGGTGTGGGAAAAGTCAGTAGCTGCTCCTGTGGCAGTAAAATCCAATCAGGAGTGTTCCATGGTCTGTATCTGATTATGAAGTTTCCCTAAATCTAAACCAATATCTGAGCTGTTCCAAACACCTAAAACATGATTTTTCAACATATTGGGCAGTATTCACTTGTTGAGTCAATGATATTGCTGCAACAGTAACAGTAATAGTAACAGTAGCAGTAACAGTAGTAATTGTTGTTATTAAAGCTGAATTCCCTAAGATTAGTAAGCCCACAAATCGTCCTGATCACATTAAATCTTGTAGTTGTTTTAACACAGCAAGACCATAATTATCATACCAATAAGTAGTTACAGTTACAGGCACCATAATATAGGGTGGATGTTTTAACACCACAAAAGAACAAACATTATATTGAGGAGTTAAGCAAAATGAAAGCATACATTGTTCACAAGACACTATATTAGGTCAATTTGTACATTAAGTTTTCTGAAATCACTGGTGAAAAGAAAAACATAAGGAGAGGGTAGACAAGCCAAAACAGAATCAGTAGAATTATTTTCTGGTCGGAGTTCACGCTGCAGCAGCTCTGTCAGTCCCACCGGGATCTCGATGTTTATCTTGTCTTTCCTGCCAGCAGGCATGGCGCACTGGGTCACATCAGTGAGGCTGGTCCCGCCCGTGGCTCCCGGCGCGTGGCTGTTTCATGCTGTGGTGGTGGCAGAGGAGTTCCCTTTTTGTTTTTTGTGGTCACAGCAGTAGAGGAACCAGGTGTCTGGGGGACTGCGACATGATGAATCAGCCTGTCCGAGATCCAAATTGGCGAATCTGCGTCCTGTGGAAAAAATACAAGCACATCCTCAACCACCAGTTAACAATGGGTCGGGACCTTTCCATTGTCCAGAGAGGAGGTCCTTCCACTTTACCAATGGCTTTGCATTTTGTTGTTCCAGATGAAACAGCATTTAAATTATCTACTACAAAGAGAGCATGTTGTAAAATCTGATGGGGGGAACTATATGTATTTATATATGGCAATAAGTATAAACTTATTGACATATAATATATATAAATCAATATATTGAATTAATCTTTA
Organism: Connochaetes taurinus; assembly: GCA_006408615.1. Lineage (NCBI taxonomy): Eukaryota > Metazoa > Chordata > Mammalia > Artiodactyla > Bovidae > Connochaetes > Connochaetes taurinus. Next base: position 56,350 of record SJXO01004851.1, read on the forward strand.
TAATTAACATATTAATTAATATATATTGCAGCAATACAACATGCACACAACTAATACCAACCAACACAAACCAATGCACTGTAATAATATGTCACACACACACAATATAATTATACAGTATATATAATATGTTATCACAGCACACCAATCTATACCAATCAATATCAGCCACATACATATTATATTACTGCAATATATGTATTATATATATAATTATACAGTATATTTTAATATGTATAATATACATATTAATTTATATACTAATTAATTAAGTATAAATGTATAAATAGAATTAGGTATATCTTTATTATATTTTATTTATATCCATACCTAATTAGGCACCTGTAATTAGGCAAATATATTTATATTATGTACTTATAACAATATATAAGGTATTGTTAACTGTACCGCCTATTGATAACTAAGAAATTGAGAAATCCCTTTTCCGAGCAACTCCTATTTGAGACAGCACGTCCCTCCCCCATAGGGTAAAGGGGAGTGGAGGAACTACACAGAGTTAGGAAAGTTTCACAGGTATCCTCAAACTGCCAATTTACTATTTTTGCGTTTTTAACTACTGTGGGGGCTTGAGGGCAAATGAAACAAAATTTGACCCCTGAAGTCTATCAGGGCAACTTGCCAATCATCACTGTTTTGTAAAAGACTTGCAGTTGATCCACATTGAATGAAATTAATATATTTGTTACTTCTTTTCTAAAAAGTTCCACATTTCTTTTTCTTCCTTTTAAAATTAATTGTGCCACCAAGCTGGGATAAGATGAGTCTATATTTCTTGGGGTCACTGGTAGATGGAACCAATGGGCCTTCTTGTCACAAGCATCCTGTAGGTGTATGTTTTGTGGCAAGAATAATTTAATCTCATATTTTGGTAATATTAATCCTAATTAACTGATCATTTTAAGCCTCATCCACTTTAACAAGTGCTGACTCTGTCTCATTAGTCAACTTTCTCTTAGAACTGGGATTAGGATTGTGTTTTAAGCAATCAAACAAAAGGCTTTAAATCTGCAGTAGCCAGTTTTAAATGTGGGTGTATCCAATTAATATCCCCTAATAATTGTTGGAAATCATTTAAAGTTAGCAAACAGTCTCCTGTAGATTCAAAGGGACATTATCAGTTTTCAAAAATTTTGGCAGACCTAAATATGAGAGGCAAATAAAGAGGTGTTGCACAATATCTTTATAAGCTTCTCCAGTTATCCTTCCATAACCCAAATCTGGTCTATAGCTTTTTAGATGACAAGCAACCATCTAATCTTTGCTTGAATACCTCCAGCAACGGGGAACTCACTACTCACCAAGGTTTTAAACTCTCCCTTACCTTTTCCTATGCAGCATTCCCAACCCGCATATCACTTTCTCTAATCCCACCAACTCATTTTCAGTAGTATGTGTTGGCCAGGAGCTGGGCCAGTCTTTCCTAGCAATGCAAGAAACGTCTGTTCTAGGGTCTAACAGCCCTGACATTTTATATCCTTGAATTAAAAGATCTTTTAAAGGCCTAGAAGCTATAATTCCCTGCACCCAAAAAGCTAGATCACTAGATCCAAATCTTCTGGGGCCCCTGACTTGAGAAGTCAGGTTTTTCTTGTCTAATAAGGTAAAAGCACAAGCTTTCTTATTCTTTAATCTTTATTAATTTGCACAGTTTTAGTAGGTGGTGAGACCAAAACTTTAATTTTTTCAGTATAATCAGAATCTACTACACCAGACACCACTGAAATTCCTTGAAAAAAAGCAAGCTACGCCCTAGTACAAGTCCTACAATGCCCTCAGGCAGGGGGTCAGCCACTCCCATTGGAATCGGAGTAACCGGCATGTCAGGGGTTAATATCGTTGCAGTGGTGGAGCTGAGGTCCAGTCCTAAGCTACCTGGGGTTGATTGGCATGGCTTGTTGTCTCTGTTTAGCAGGACATTGCCAGCAAAAATGTTCTATTTGGCCATAAGAGAAACATTTTTTATTTGTAGAATCCTTTTTATTATGATTATTTTTCTTTCATTTTTCTTTTTCTCTTTTTTTTTTTTTTTGGCTTGGGTGAGGCCCCCATAGGGGGTTTTATGCAAGGAGCAGGCTCTGTTTTAAAAGCTCCTTTGTTTAAAAATATCTCCCTATCTTTTTCAACCTTAAGCAATGTTCTGGGAGGCTTTAGATGCAAAGTGGGGAGTTCTTAAGCCCTGGGGAGGCGCAAGCGGAGGTGGAGTGGTCACCTTAAATCTGAAAGTGTTGGATAAATTTTCAAAGATTTGCGTAGAGGGGGAGGGGGCTCGCCAGGGTGCCTGGCTGCAGTGTCCTGTAAACCGTCTCCTTCCTTGGGAGGTAGAGCAAAGTATCCCTCCTTGTCTTCATCAATTGCAGAAAATATGATCTGCACAGAAAGTGGAGACCCACTACCATCCACCACTATAACCTCTCCCATAGGCTATCTAACAGCCTCATGACGGGGGTCCAGAACATTTCTAATCATATTCCACAGAGCAAAAGCATTTACAAGCCCATGCAAAGTATAATAAGTTTTTAGCTGTTTTGCTAGCTTCACTCAAGTATCTAAATTAACAGTGCCCTTTTCTGGAAACCAAGGACATTGCTCTTATACAAATTTAAAAAAGAACTGAACACTAGCCTTTTTAACTTTAATTTCTCTTTTGTTTAACAGTTGCAAAATTAGTTCTATAAAGAGTTGTCTGTCTTTTAACTCAATGTTACCTGTGTCAGAAAATTAAGATTTATAGAAATGTCTGCCTTGTCAAGGGTTTTACCTTAGCCAAGAAGGGTTTTCTTTTCAACCCATAAAAGACTGCCTTGTCAAGGTTTCCATCCTTGCCAAAGGGGGATTCTTTCAACCCACAGAAAGTCTGCCTTATCAAGGTGTCTACCCTTGCCAAGGGGGGTTTCTTTCAACCCGTCTTCCCTTCACTAAGGAGGGTTTCTTTCAACCCTTAAACACTTTGCACTCCTTCTATCCGTACCTATCTTATGCAGGGGGGTCCCAGGAACTCGAGTGGCATCCTATACGTCCAGAATTACTGAGCACTTCTGAGACCTACCTTCGAATAGCCTGTTCTGGGTGCCACTTGCAGGGGTCCAGCCCTGGTGCATCCAGGGAATTTGAAGGGGAGATGGAGTTGGTGTCTTAGAAAACATTATTTAATTAGAAATATAAAGATTAGATAGAATAGTATAGTAGGAAAATTAGTGGAGAAAAGAGGCTGAATAACTTGGGTTACGTGGAGAGCTAATAAAACGCCGAGACAAGAGGTTTGCACCATCTACATAGGCCACCCGGACCCGTTTGAATAGTGGCGAGTGCCCCACCATGGGCTCCCTCTCACATGGGTCTTAGAAGCCAGGGCAAGTAAGGAGACATGGTGAGCCTCCACGCCCCAGATGGAAATTCAGCCTGAAAAGGAGAGGGAGAAAGAGAGAGAGAGAGAGTCGACACGGGGGAAACCAGTCTTTCCCATGACTGGCCCATCTTTTATTGTCTGTAAAGGCTCTTTATACATTTGGTTGTACATAGAGATCAATGGATAATACAAAATTATACAGTATCAGCAGCCCTGACTCTTATCGAGACCAGGCTTTCTCTCTGCATACCCAGCTGTATACACAAGTCTTAGGTGATTTACATCACCTAAGATGTTCTGGCCAGAAGGCCAATTAACATTTTACAGCCCTTTTCTGATAAGGATCTATCAACCAGAAAACTTATTTGCCTAAATAGTGTTGTTCTTCCCAAAGTCTGGTGCCACTTACAGAAAGCACTAAATAAAGTTACATTCTTACATAGCAAGGACACAACAATTTATAACAAGGAAAGAGGAGTACAGTGATTTATAACAAAGAGAAAATTCATTAACTCAAAAGTCTAGTGTTGCTAACATTAAAACTACTGTATTCCTTTTTCTATATCCCAATTACATTGATTAATACCCTTCAGGTGCCTAAAAGATAAAGAATATGGAGCCCTGGCTGCAGTCATTGACTCAACAGTGAAACCCATCACCAATATACTTTCTAGCTTCTTATAAAAGGCTCTATATCTTTAAGATGTTTTAAGCTGCATGCCTCTTGCACTTGGGGGACTTTAAACAATTCACAAGTTGGAAAAGTCCGGGGGAACCTGTCAGGCAAGTTAGAGAGCCATCAGAGGGAGTTGAGCTGAAACACTCCTTTCATATGCAGGAGACAGTTGCAGCACTAAGTTAACTTTTTCCAGAGAAATGTGGCTGGGGTTAGCCACCTGTAATGTCATAAGAGTATAGTATAGCAGACAGTAAAGAGAGATTTTGGTTTCAGGGTAGATACTGAGGCAGAGGATCCCTTGAGACCTGACTTGCCAAGCCCCGTCAGGTATCTCCGCAAGAATTTGTCATGGGTGATATCTCCCGTGCTGGCTACTGGCAATTAGGGTCTTTTTGAATGGTGACACAATCCCTGGTGTTTCTCTCGATTTTCAAGTTGAGACCAACCCCCTCTTGAGATGCTAGTGGAACACCTGGATTACTTTCCCGAATAAACAGGCAAATGGACCCTCATCTCGAGATGAGGAGGGAAAAACGCGGCTCTTCTCGAGTTGTGGCAGGACCCATGGTGTTCCTCTCGAGTGGAGACAGGTATGTCCGGCAACTTTTTGAGTTGCATCAAGGGTGTCAAGGACCCTTTCGAGACTCAACAGGGAAGGTGGGATTTCTCTCAAGCCGCCGCAGCGGAAAAGGGCCTCATCTCACATTGAGGGGAGACTCTCCTGGTTTTTCTCGAGTTGCGGCAGCAAATTTAGGGTTCCTCTCAAGTTATGACGGGGACCTCAGGGACCCGATCGTGGGGCCTCAGGAAAGTCCAGTCTCCATGCGAGTTGCAAGTGGCCTCTCGGGATTTCTCTCCAGTCGCTGTCAGGACTGAGGTTCTTATCTGGGGTGGAGTCCGGAACCTCAGGTTTCCTCTCCACTGCTGACATGGATCTCAGGGTTACTCTGGAGTTTCCAAACGGGAGTCAGGCCTCGTCTTGTGTGCAGACATGCAAGTCTGCATTCCTCTCGAGCTGGAAAATCAGTGTCAGCCTTCCTGACGAGTTGACATAGGGATCGGTGGCTCTTTCTCGAGGTGCCACAGGGCTGTCACACTTGCCATCGTGTTTTGAGTTGATCCTCAGGGTGAATGTCGAGTCAGTGCAGGGGAATCAGGTGCATCTGGAGCGGATTGGGATATCAGGGTCTTTTGGAATGGTGGCACGACCCCTGGAGTCCCTCTTGAGTGTCAAGTTGAGAGCGCCTCCTCTACAGGTGTGACTGGAATGCAAGGATTCCTTTCCCGATGAAGCAGGGAAAGGGACCCTCAACTCAAAATGAGGAGGTAAAAACAGGGCTCTTCTTGAGTTGTGGTGGGACCCTCGGTGTTCCTCTCGAGTGGTGATGGGTATGTCGGGGAACTTCTTGAGTTGCCTCAAGGGTGTCAAGGACCCTTCCGAGGTTCAAGAGGGATGTGGGATTTCTCTCAATACGGTGCATTGGAAAAGGGACTTATCTTGCCTTGAGGGGAGAATCTCCTGGTTTTTCTCGAGTTGCAGCAGGCAACTTGGGGTTCCTCTCGAGTTATGACTGGGACCTCAGGGACCTGCTCGTGGGCCTCTGAAAAGTCCAGTCTCCATGTGAGTTGCGAGGGGCATCTCGGGATTCCTCTCCATTCGATGCTGGGTCCTAGATCCTCATCTGTAGCTGAGGCCGCAACCTCAGGGTTCCTCTCCAGTGCTGACATGGATCTCAGGCTTCCTAGAGAGTTTCTACAGGGGAGTCAGTCCTCATCTCGTGTGGAGACATGCAAGTCCGCTTTCCTCCTGAGATGTACCAGTAGTGTCAGGCTTCCTGTCGAGTTGACATAGGGATCTGTGGCTTTCTCTCGAGGTACTTCAGGGCTGGCACACGTGCCATCATGTTGTGTGTCAATACTCGGGGTGACAGTGGAGTCAGTGCAGGGAAATCAGGTGTATCTGCAGTGAATTGCGTCTTGGGGTCTTTTGAAATGGTGGCATGACCCCTGGAGTTCTTCTCGACTTTCGAGTTGAGACCGCCTCCACATGAGGTGTGCCAGGAACGCAGGGATCCCTTTGCCGATGAAGCAGGGAAAGGGACCCTCACCTCAAGATGAGGAGGGAAAAATGGTGCCGAGGTCCAGCCCTGGTGGATCCAGGGTAATTCGAAGTGGGGATGGCGTGATGTGGAAAATCTTATATATTTAGAAATATAATGAGTGATTAGGAAGAAATAGTATAATAGGAAAATTAGTGGAGAAAAGGGGCTGAATAACTTGGTTTACGTGGAAAACCAATAAATTTTCAAGACAACAAACTTGCACCATCTACGTTACACCACCAGCGTCCTCTTGAATAGCAGGGGGTGCCGCGCCTTGGGCTCCCTCTCATGTGGATCTTAAAAGCCAGGGCAAGTAAGTAGACATGGCTAGCCTCCACACCCCAGATGGGAATTCAGCCAGAAAATAGAGTAAGAAAAGACACAGGGGAAACCAGTCCAGTGACTGGCCCATCCTCTATTGTCCAGAAAGGCCTTTTATATCTTTTTTGTACATAGAGATCAATGAATAATATAAAATTAAGCCACGTCAGCAGCCCTGACTCTTATTGAGACCAGGCTTTCTCTCTGCATACCTAGTTGTATACACAGGTCTTAGGTGATTTACATCATCTTCTGGCCAGAAGGCCAATTAATATTTATGGCCCTTTTCTGATAAGGGTTTGTCAACCAGAAGACTTATGTGCCCTAATAGTGTTGTTCTTCCCAAAGTCTGGTGCCACTCTCAGAAAGCACTAAATAAAGTTACATTCTTACATAGCAAAGACACAACAAGAAAGAGGAGTGCATTGATATATAACAAAGAAAAGTAATTAACTCAAAAGTCTAGTGTTGCTAACATCAAAACTATATATTCCTTTTTCTATATCCCAATTACATTGATTAATATCCTCCAGGTGCCTAAAAGATAAAGAATATGGAGGCCTGGCAGCAGTCATTGACTCAACAGTGAAACCCATCACCAGTATAATTTTTAGCTTTTTAGAAAAGGCCCTGTATCTTTAAGATGCTTTAAGCTTCGTGCCTCTGGTGGTTGGGGGCCGTAAACAATTCACAAGTAGTTGTAAAGTCCAGGCAGACTGGTTAGGTAAGTTAGAAAGCCTTCAAAGGGTACCGAGACATTCCTTTTATATGCAGGAGACTGTTAACTGAATCCCTGAATTAACATTTTCCAGAGATGTCAGAAGAGTGGAAAGCACAGTACAATAAAGAAGGCCGATGGTGGTTTTGGGGGGTAGATGTTCATGAAAACCCAGGGAATACCCCTGAAGACAGATCACGCCTTTGCGTTTTGTCAGGCTTCCTTAAATATGGAGGCCTGGCAGCAGTCATTGACTCAACAGTGAAACCCATCACCAGTATAATTTTTAGCTTTTTAGAAAAGGCCCTGTATCTTTAAGATGCTTTAAGCTTCGTGCCTCTGGTGGTTGGGGGCCGTAAACAATTCACAAGTAGTTGTAAAGTCCAGGCAGACTGGTTAGGTAAGTTAGAAAGCCTTCAAAGGGTACCGAGACATTCCTTTTATATGCAGGAGACTGTTAACTGAATCCCTGAATTAACATTTTCCAGAGATGTCAGAAGAGTGGAAAGCACAGTACAATAAAGAAGGCCGATGGTGGTTTTGGGGGGTAGATGTTCATGAAAACCCAGGGAATACCCCTGAAGACAGATCACGCCTTTGCGTTTTGTCAGGCTTCCTTCCTCATGACCTTTGCCACAGGCGGGATTCCTCATGCTGGCCCCTGGCAAAATGGGGCTCTTCTTGAGTTGTGCTTGGACCCTCGGTGTTCCTCTTGAATGGAGAAGGGTATGTCGGGGAACTTCTTGAGTTGTATCAAGGGTGTCAAGGAGCCTTGAGGCGAGAATCTCCTGGTTTTTCTCGAGTTGTGGCAGGAAACTTGGGGTTCCTCTCAAGTTACAATAGGGACATCAGGGAACCTTTCTTTTGCCCTCAGGAAAGTCCAGTCTCCATGCGAGTTGCCAGTGCCTCTCAGGATTCCTCTTCAGTTGGTGCAGGGTATTGGTCCTCATCTGGATCTGAGGCCGCAACCTCAGGGTTCCTCTCTAGTGCTGACATGGATCTCGGGGTTCCTATGGAGTTCCACAGGGGAGTCAGGCCTCGTCACACGTAGAGACATGCAAGTCCGCTTTCCACGTGAGCTGTAACAGTAGTGTCAGGCTTCCAATCGAGTTGACATAGGGATCAGTGGCTTTCTTGTGAGGTGCCACAGGGCTGTCACATGCGCCATCGTTGTCAGTCGATAATCAAGGTGACAGTCAAGTCAGTGCAGAGGAATCAGGTGTATCTAGAGTGGACTGGGACATCGGGGACTTTTAGAATGGTGGCACAACTCCTGGAGTTCCTCTCGAATTTCAAGTTGAGGCCGCCTCCTCATGAGGTGCAACGGGAACGCTGGGATTCCTTTCCCGACGAAGCAGGGAAATGGACCATCATCTCAAGATGAGGAGGGAAAAATGGGCTCTTCTTGAGTTGAGGCGGGACCCTAGGTGTTCCTCTCGAGTGGAGACGGGTATGTCGGGGAACTTCTTGAGTTGCCTCAAGGGTGTCAAGGAACCTTTCGAGGCACAAGAGGGAAGGTGGGATTTCTCTTGAAACGCTGCAGCAGAAAAAGGCCTCATCTTGCTTTGAGGGCAGAATCTCCTGGTTTTTTTCGAGTTGTGCCAGGAAATTTAGGGTTCCTCTCGACTTATGACGGTGACCTCAGTGTCCCGCTCGTGTTGCCTCAGGAACGTCCAGTCTCCATGCGAGGTGCGAGAGGTCGCTCGGGATTCCTCTCCAGTCGGTGCCGCTTCCTAGGTCCTCATCTGGAGCTGAGGCCGCAACCTCAGGGTTCCTCTCCAGTGCTGACATGGATCTCGGATTTCCTAAGGAGTTTCATCAGGAGAGTCAGGCCCTGTCTCATGTGGAGACATGCAAGTGCACTTTCCTCTCAAGCTGTAACAGTAGTGTCAGGCATCCTGTCAAGTTCACCTAGGGATCTGTGGCTTTCTCTCAAGGTTCCACAGGGCTGTCACACGTGCCATCATGTTATGAGTTGATACTTGGGGTAACAGTCGAGTCAGTGCAGAGGAACCAGATGTATATGGAGTGGATTGGGACATTGGGCTCTTTTAGAATGGTGGCACAACCCATGGAGTTCCTCTCGACTTTCAAATAGAGACCGCCTCTTCTTGAGGTGTGACGGGAATGCTGGGATTCCTTTCCCAACGAAGCAGGGAAATGGACCCTCATCTCGAGATGAGGAGGGAAAACGGGGCTCTTCTTGAGTTGTGGCGGGACCCTCGGTGTTCCTCTCAAGTGGAGATGGGTATGTCGGGGAACTTCTTGAGTTGCCTAAAGGGTGTCAAGGACTCTTTCAAGGCTCAAGAGGAAATGTGGGATTTCTCTTGACACGCCGCAGCAGAAAAGGGCCTCATCTCGCATTGAGAGGAGAATCTCCTGGTTTTTCTCGAGTTGCAGCAGGAGCCTTGGGGTTCCTCTCAACTTACAACGGGGACCTCAGGGATGTGCTTATGTTGCCTCAGGAAAGTCCAGTCTCCTTGCGAGTTGCGAGGGACCTGTCGGGATTCCTGTTCTTTCAGTGCTGGGTTCTATGTCCTCATCTAGAGCTGAGGCCAGTACCTCAGGGTTCCTCTCCAGTGCTCCCATAGATCTCGGGGTTTTTATGGAGTTTCAACAGGGGAGTCAGGCCTCGATTCGTGTGGAGTAATGCAAGTCCGCTTTCCTCTCGATCTGTAACATTAGTGTCACGAGTCCTGTCAAGTTGACATAGGGGTCTGTGGCTTTTGCTCGAGATGCCACAGGGCTGTCACACGTGACATTGTGTTGTGATTCGATACTCGGGGTGTCAGTCGATTCAGTGCAGGGGAATCTGGTGTATCTGCAGTGGATTTGAACATCTGGGTCTTATGGAATGGTGGCACTGCCCCTGGAATTCCTCTTGACTTTCTAGTGGAGACTGCCTCCTCTTGAGGTGCGACGGGAAGGCCAGGATTCCTTTCTTGACGAAGCAGGGAAAGGAACCCTATCTCCAGATGAGGAGGGGAAAAAGGGGGCTCTTCTCGAGTTGTGGTGGGACCCTCGGTGTTTCTCTCAAGTGGAGACAGGTATTTCGGGGAACTCTTGAGTTGCATCAAGGGTGTCAAGGACCCTTTAGAGGCTCAAGAGGGAAGGTGGGATTTCTCTCGAGATGCTGCAGTGGAAAAGGGCCTCATCTCGCGTTTAGAGGATAATCTCCTGGTTTTTCTCGAGTTGTGGCAGGAAACTTGGTATTCCTCTTGAGTTAGGATGGGGACATCTGGGACCCGCTCATATTGCATCAGGAAAGTCAAGTCTCCATGCGCGGTGTAAGGGGCCTCTCGGGATTCCTCTCCAGGCGTTGCCGATCCTAGGTCCTCATATGGAGTTGAGGCCTGAACCTCAGGGTTCCTGTCCAGTGCTGACATGGATCTCGGGGTTTCTATAAAGTTTCCTCAGGGGAGGAAGGCCTTGTCTCGTGTGGAGACATGCAAGTTCGCTTTCCTCTCGAGCTGTAACAGTAGTGTCAGCCTTGCTGTCGAGGTGACTTAAGGATCTGTGGCTCTCTCACGAGGTGCCACAGGGCTGTCACAACTGCCATCGTGTTTTCAGTCGATACTCGGGGTGACAGTCGAGTCAGTGCAAGGGAATCAGGTGTATCTGGAGTGGACTGGGACACTGTTGGAATTGTGGTAAGACCCCTGGATTTCCTCTCGAGTGTCAAGCTGAGACCGCCTCCTCTTGATGTGCTGGGAACACCGGGATTCCTTTTGCGATGAAGCAGGGAAATGGACCGTCATCTCGAGATGAGGAGAGAGAAACGGGGCTCTTCTTGAGTTTTGGAGGGACACTCGGTGTTCCTCTCGAGTAGAGACGGGTATGTCATGGAACTTCTAGGGTTGCATGAAGGCTGTCAAGGACCCTTGCTAGGCTCAAAATGGAAGGTGGGATTTCTCTCGAGATGCCGCAGTGGAAAAGGGCCTCATCTCGTGTTGAGGGGAGAATCTCCTGGTTTTTCTGGAGTTGCGGCAGGAAACTTGTGGTTCTTCTGGACTTAAGACGAGGACCTCAGGGACCCGCTCATTTTGTCTCAGGAAAGTCAAATCTCCATGTGAGGTGTGAGGGGCCTCTCAGGATTCCTCTCCAGTTGGTGCTGGGTAGTAATCTGGAGTGAGGCCACAACCTCAGGGTTCCTCTCCAAGGCTGACCTGGATCTCGGGGTTTCTATGGCGTTTCCACGGGGAGTCAGGCTTCGTCTCGTGTGGAGACATGCAAGTCCGCTTTCCTCTCGAGCTGTCAATGTAGTGTCAGGCTTCCTGTCAGGTTGACATAGTGATATGTTCCTTTCTCTCAAGGTGCCACAGGGCTTTCCCACCTGCCATCCTGATTTGAGTCGATACTCAGGGTGTCAGTCGAGTCAGTGCAGGGGTATCAGGTGTATCTGGAGTAGACTGGGACATTGGGGTCTGTTGGAATTGTGGCACGACCCCTAGAGTTCCTTAAACGCCTTCTCTTGAGTTGCGACTGGAATGACGGGATTCCTTCCTGATGAAGCAGGGAAGTGGTCCCTTACCAGGGTCCAGCCCCAGTTGGATCCAGTGTACCCGAGTGTGGCTGGTGAGGCGAAAGCGGTATATAGATATAGAGAGAAATAAGGAAAGAATTTGCAGTTAAGAGAATATAGTTGAAAATAGAGGCTGATATTCCTTAGTTTACACAGAAAGCCAATAAAGTCCCAAGACAAGTAACTTACACCATTAACAAAGGCCACAGGTGCCCGCTTGAATAGCAGAGGGTGCTCCTCCTTGGGCTCCCTCTCACGTGGGTCTTAGAAGCCCGGGCAGAGAAGTGAACACGGAGGACCCATGCACCCCAAGGGATCAGCCTGAAAAGGAATTAAAGAGAGAAAGAAATTATGACACGGGGAGGCCAAGCTTGTGCAAGACCCGTAACTTTATTTTCAATAGGAGCTTATATACCCTAAGTTTTACATAATGGAAGATGCAGATTCATGCAGGGGCAGAAGTCCTGACCCTTATCGATACCAGGCTTTCTTTCTGCATACTTTTCCGTATGCAAAAGGTCCCAGGTGATTTACATTACCTTCTGACCAAGAGGCCTGTTAAAATTTTATGGCTCTTTTCCTTGATGAATGATAATCAACCAGAAAACTCATTTTCCCATTAAGTGTTTTTTTTTTTTTTTTCTTTAATCTGCATCACCTTCAAAGTACTAAATAAAGTTACATTCATATAGAAGAAAGGTGCAGTGGGTTACAACACAGTACTTAACTGAAAGATCTAGTGATGCTGATGCCAGGGTTACTACCTGTTTTTTCTATACACCAACTATATCAACAAATAAAAGATATGAAAACTTGGCAGCAAGAATTTGCTCAACAGTGAAACCCTTAACCAGTTCTATTCTAATGATTTTTAACTCCTCAAAAGGCTGTACATACCTAGAATTTTTGAACCTTCCTGTGCCTCTCGCGTTTGGGAGGCTGTAAAAAATCACATGCATAGTTGAAAAAGTCCAGATAAACCTGTCAGACAAGTTAGAAAGCTACAGAGGGGTTTGAATTGAAACACTTCAATTACATATCCAGGAGACTTGTGAATTAGAGCGCTAAGTTAATTCCCTTCAGAGAAAGGAGGTCGGGGACATCCCCTGGTGGTAAAAGAGGAGTTGGTGAAATATAACAGGAGAGGCAGATTCTTGTTTTAGGGTAGATGTTCGAGCAGGTCCAGAGGGGCCCTCAAGTTCTGACTCACTTTGCCTCTAAGGCCTCGTCCTCATGATCTTTGTCATGGGTGGGAACTCCCTTGCTGGCTCCTGACAGACCCTCAGTCGAGATGAGGAGAGAAAAACAGGGCTCTTCTTGAGTTGTGGTGGGACCCTCGTTGTTCCTCTCGAGTGGAGATGGGTATCTCAGAGAACTTCTTGAGTTGCATCAAGGGTGTCAAGGACCTTTCAAGGCTCAAGAGGGAAGGTGAGATTTCTCTTGAGATGCCACAGTGGAAAAGGGCCTCATCTCACGTTGAGGGGAGAATCTCCTGGTTTTTCTCAAGTTGCGGCAGGAAACATGGGATTCCTCTCAAGTTACCACAGGGCCCTCTGGGACCCACTGGTGTTGCCTCAGGAAAGTCAAGTCTCCATGCCAGTTCAAGGGGCCTCTCGGGATTCTTCTCCAGTCAGGGCCCGACCTAGGTCCTCAACTGGAGTTGAGGCAGGAACCTCAGGGTTCCTCTCCAGGGCTGACATGGATCTCAGGATTCCTATGGAGTTTCAACAGGGGAGTCAGTCCTCATTGCTTGTGGAGACATGCAAGTCCGCTTTCCTATCGAGCTGTCAAAGTAGTGTCAGGCTTCCTGTTGAGTTGACATAGAGATCTGTGGCTTTCTCTAGAGGTGCCACAGGGCTGTCACACGTGCTATCGTGTTTTGCGTTGATACTCTGGATGAGAGTCGAGTCAGTGCAGGGAAATCAGATGTATCTGGAGTGCATTGGGACATTGGGGTCTTTTGGAATGGTGGTACAACCCCTGGAGTTCCTCTCGACTCTCAAGTTGAGACTGCCTCCTCTTAAGGTGCGACGGGAATGCCTGGATTCCTTTCCCGATGAAGCAGGGAAATGGACCCTAATCTCAAGATGAAGAGGAAAAAACGGCACTCTTCTTGAGTTGTGGTGGGACCCTCGGTGTTCCTCTCGAGTGGAGACGGTTAGGTCCGGGAACTTCTTGACTTGCCTCAAGGGTGTCAAGGACCCTTTCAAGGCTCCTCTGAAGGTTCTTGAGCCTGCCTGAGCAGGCTCATCAGGCCAATTGTGATTGTTTACAGCCTCCCAACCGTGAGAGACATGAGTTGCTTTAAACTTTCTAAATACAGACTTTTTTGAGAAGTTAGAAATTATTAGTATAGTGGGTTGGTTAGCAATTATACTTTGAAGGGTTTTCATTTGTTGGGCCAATATTTGCTGCCAAGTCTCCATATTCCTTGCCCTTATACACATTAATGAATAAAACTAGCATATAAGAGAAATAAGTATGAACCTTTGGTATTAATCATGTTAAACCTTAGGCTAAGTAAATTCCTTTCTCGATTGTAACCCACTACACCTTCACCATATAGGAATGCAATGTTATCTGCTACCTTCGGAGGGTGGCTCCTGGGTTTAGAAAATTTACCCCTGAAAATAGGTTTTCTGGTTGACTGACCATTATCAGAAAGAAAGGGTCTTAAAATGTCAGCAGGCTTCATGGCCAGATGATGATATAAAGCCACTTAAGACCTTTTGTGTACATTTACATGAAGCCCTTGATTTTGATAAAGGTCAGGTCTGCTGACCCCGCATGACTTTGTATTCTATCTCTGTGTATTAAAAAAAAAAAAAAAAAAGTATATAAGCAAACCTGAAAAACAAAGAAAACAGACCAGTTCCTGGAAAGACTGGTTTCCCAGTGTGGGCTTTTCTCGTTTTCTTTTCTGGCTGAATTCCCATCTGGAGCATGGAGGCTAGCCATGTCTACTTACTTGCCGTGGCTTCTAAGACCCAGGCGAGAGGGAACACAAGGCGGGGCACCCTCCACTATTCAAGCGGGTGCCAGCGGCCTATGTATATGGTGCAAATTCCGTTTCTTGGAGTTTTATTGGTTTTCCACATAAACCAAGTTATTCAGCCTCTTTTCTCCATTAATTTTCCTACTATAATATTCTTTTCTAATCTCTCATTATATTTCCAATTAAATAGCTTTTTCCTAGGACACCAACTCTGACTCCCCTTCGAATTACCATGGATCCACCCAGACTGGACCACCTCAGGGTACCTCTCCAGTGCTGATATGGATCACTGGGTTCCTATGGAGTTTCCACAGGGGAGTAAGGCCTCGTCTCGTGTAGAGTCATGCAGGCCGCTTTCTTCTCAAACTGTAGCAGTAGTGTCAGGCTTCCTGTCGAGTTGACATAGGGATCGGTGGCTTTCTTTTGAGATGCCACAGGGCTGACACACCTGAAATCGTGTTTCAAGTCGATATTCAGGGTGACAGTCAAGTCAGTGCAGGGGAATCAGTTTTCTTTGGAGTGCACTGGGACATCGGAGTCTTTTGGAATTGTGGCATGACACCTGGAGTTCCTCTTGACTTTCAAGTTGAAACTGCCTCCCCTTGAAGTGTGATGGAAAGGCTGGGATTCCTTTCCCGACGAAGCAGGGAAACAGACCCTCATCTCGAGATGAGGAGTGAAAAACGGAGCTCTTTTGAGATTTGGAGGACCTTCAATGTTCCTCTCGAGTGGAGATGGATATGTTGGGGAACTTCCTGAGTTGCATCAAGGGTGTCAAGGATCCTTCCAAGTCTCAAGAGGGAAGGTGGGATTTCTCTTGAGATGCCGCAGAGGAAAAGGGCAGCATCTGGAATTGAGGGGAGAATCTCCTGGTTTTTCTCGAGTTGTGGCAGGAAACTTGGGGTTCCTCTCGAGTTACAACGGGGACCTCAGGGACCTGCTCGTGTGGGCTCAGGAAAGTCCACTGTCCATGCGAGTTGCGAGGGGCCTCTCAGGATTCCTCTCCAGTCAGTGCCAGTGCGGAGGTCCTCGTCTGGATTTGAGGCCGGAACCTCAGGGTTCCACTCCAGTGCTGACATGGATCTCGGGGTTCCTATGGAGTTTCGGCAGTGGAGTCAGGCTTCCTCTCGGTTGGAGACATACAAGTCTGCTTTCCTAATGAGCTGTCAAAGTAGTGTCAGGCTTCGTGTTGAGTTGACATAGGGATCGGTGGCTTTCTCTCGAGGTGCCACAGGGCTGTCACACCTGCCATCGGGTTTGGTGTCGATACTTGGGGTGACATTAGAGTCAGTGCAGGGGAATCAGGTGTATCTGGAGTGGACTGGGACATCGGGGTCTTTTGGAATGGTGGCATGACCCCTGGATTTCCTCTCGACTTTCAAGTTGAGACCGCCTCCTCTTGAGGTGCGACAGGGTCACTGGGATTCCCTTCCTGATGAAGCAATGAAAGGGACCCTCTTCTGGAAATGAAGAGGAAAAACGGGGCTCTTCTTGAGTTGTGGGGGGACCCTTGGTGTTCCTCTCGAGTGGAAATGGATATGTCCGGGAACTTCTTGAGTTGCATCCAGGGTGTCAAGGACCTTTCTGAAGCTCAAGAGGGAAGGTCAATTTCTCTCGAGATGTCACAGTGTAAAAGGACCCCATATAGCGTTTAGGGGAGAATCTCCTGGTTTTTCTCGAGTTGCGGCAGGAAACTTGGGGTTCCTCTCGAGTTGTGACGGGGACCTCAGGGACCAGCTCACGTTGCCTCAGGAAAGTCAAGTCTCCATGTGAGTTGCGAGGGACCTCTCGGGATTCCTCCTTATTCAGTATGGGGCCAAGGTCCTCATCTGGATTTGAGGCCAGAACCTCAGGGTTCTTTCCAGTGCTGACATGGATCTTGGGGTACTTATGGAGTTTCAACAGGGGAGTCAGGCCTCCTCTCGTGTGGAGACATGCACGTCCGCTTTCCTCTCAAGCTGCAAAAGTATTGTCAGGCTTCCTTTCGAGTTGACATAGGGATCTGTGGCTTTCTCTCGAGGTGCCAGAGGGCTGTCACATCTGCCATTGTGTTTTGAGTAGATACTCAGGGTGACCGCCGAGTCAGTGCAGGGGAATCAAGTTTATCTCAAGTGGATTGGGACATCGCGGTCTTTTGGAATGGTGGCATGACCCCTGGAGTTCCTTCAAGTTTCAAGTTGAGACCACCTCTTCTTGAGGTGGGAACCGATGGGAACGCCGGGATTCCTTTCCCGATGAAGCAGGGAAATGGACCCTTACCTGGGTCCAGCCCCTGTTGGATCCATGGTATCTGAAGCACAGACGGTGAGGTGAGAGAGAAATATAGATATAGAGAGAGATAAGGAAAGAATTTGCAGTTAAGAGAATAATGGAGATAAATGAGGCTGATATTCCTTGGTTTACACAGAAAGCCAATTAAGTCCCAAGACAAGTGACTTACACTGTTCACATAGGCCACCAGAGCCCACTTGAATTCGGAGCATGCCACACCTTGGGCTCCCTCTCGCGTGGGTCTTAGAAGCACGGGCAGAAAAGTGAACACGGAGGACCCATGCACCCCAAGGGATCAGCCTGAAAAGGAAGTAAAGAAAGAAAGTACAACATGGGGAGGCCAAGCTTGTGCAAGACCCGTAACTTTATTTTCAAAAGAATCTTATATACCCTAAGTTTTACATAATGGAAGATGCAGTCATGCAGGGGCAGCAGTCCTGACCCTTATCGATACCAGGCTTTCTTTCTGCATACTTTTCTGTATGCAAAAGGTCTCAGGAGATTTACATTATCTTCTGGGCAAGAGGCCTGTTAACATTTTATGGCTCTTTTCCTTGATGAATGATAATCAACCAGAAAACTCATTTTCCCTTGAAGTGTTTTTTCTTTAATCTGCATCACCCTCAAAGTACTAAATAAAGTTACATACCTATAGAACAAAGTGCAGTGGGTTACAACAAAGTACTTAAATCGAAGATCTAAAGTTGCTGATGCCAGGGCTACTACCTGTTTTTTTCTATACACCAACTATATCAACAAATAAAAAATATGAAAATTTGGCAGCAAGATTTGGCTCAACAAGGAAACCCTTAACCAGTTCTATTTCTAATGATTTTTAACTCTTCAAAAGGCTCTACATTCCTAGAATGTTTTAAGATTCCTGTGCCTCTCGCGGTTGAGAAGCTGTAAACAATCACATGTGTAGTTGAAAAAGTCTGGATAAACCTGTCAGGCAAGTTAGAAAGCTATCAGAGGGGGTTGAATTGAAACATTCCAATTACATTCCTAGGAGACTTATAAACTAGAGCTCTAAGTTAATTTTCTTCAGAGAAAAGTGGTCAGGGACAGCCCCCCATTGGTAACAGAGGAGTTGGTGAAAAATAGCAGGACAGGCAGATTCTGGTTTTGAGGTAGATACTCGAGCAGGTCCATAGGGTCCCTCAAGTCCTGACTCGTCTTTGCCTGTAAGGCCTCGTCCTCATGACCTTTGTCATGGGTGGGATCTCCCATGCTGGCTCCCGGCAGAACCTCAGGTCGAGATGAGGAGGGAAAAACAGGACTCTTTTTGAGTTGTGGCGGGACACTCGGTGTTCCTCTCAAGTGGAAACGGGCATGTCGGGGAACTTCTTGAGTTGCATCAAGTGTGTTAAGGACCCTTTTGAGGCTCACGAGGGAAGGTGGGATCTCTCTTGAGATGACGCAGCGGAAAAGGGCCTAATCTAACGTTGAGGGGAAAATCTCCTGGTTTTTCTCGAGTTGTGGCAGGAATATTGGGGTTCCTCTCGAGTTTCGACGGGGACCTCAGGGACCTGCTCTTGTTGCCTCAGGAAAGTCAAATCTCCATGCAAGTTGCGAGGGGCCTCTCGGGATTCCTCTCCAGTTGGTGCTGGGGCCGGGGTCCTCATCTGGAGTTGAGGCTGGAACCTCAGGGTTCCTCTCCAGTGCTGACATGGATCTCGGGGTTCCTATGGAGTTTAAAAGACGCTTACTCCTTGGAAGAAAACTTATGACCAACCTAGATAGTATATTCAAGAGCAGAGACATTACTTTGCCGACTAAGGTCCACCTAGTCAAGGCTATGGTTTTTCCTCTGGTCATGTATGGATGTGAAAGTTGGACTGTGAAGAAGGCGGAGCGCTGAAGAATTGATGCATTTGAACTGCGGTGTTGGAGAAGACTCTTGAGGGTCCCTGGGACTGCAAGGAGATCCAACCAGTTCATTCTGAAGGAGATCAACCCTGGGATTTCTTTAGAAGGAATGATGCTAAAGCTGAAGTTCCAGTACTTGGACACCTCATGCAAAGAGTTGACTCATTGGAAAAGACTCTGATGCTGGGAGAGATTGAGGGCAGGAAGAGAAGGGGACGACCCAGGATGAGATGGCTGGATGGCATTATGGACTCGATGGATGTGAGTCTGAGTGAACTCCGGGAGATGGTGATGGACAGGGAGGCCTGGAGTGCTGCGATTCATGGGGTCGCAAAGAGTCGGACACGACTGAGCGACTGAACTGAACTGAACTGAATGGAGTTTCCCCAGGGGAGTCAGGCCTCGTCTCGTGTGGAGACATGCAAGTCTGCTTTCCTCTCTAGCTGTCAAAGTAGTGTCAGACTTCCTGTCGAGTTGACATAGTGATCTGTGGCTTTCTTTGAGGTGCCACAGGGCTGTCACCCCTGCCATCGTGTTTTGAGTCTATACTCCTGGTGACAGTCGAGTCAGTGCAGGGGAGTCAGGTGTATCTGGAGTGGATTGGGACATCGGGGTCTTTTTGAACTGTGGTATGACCCCTGGAGTTCTTCCAGGAGCTAGCGTGAGGAATCCCGCCTGTGGCAAAGGTCATGAGAAAGGAGGCCTGACATACTCAAAGGCGGGATCAGGCCTCAGTTGTCCCCCTGGACATTCTCGAGCATCTACCCACAAAAGCAGAGTCTGCCTACGTTACTGCATTATGCTTTCACCTACACTTCTGACATTACAGGGGGCTATCTTCCACCACCTCTCTCTGAAAAGGAGCTAACTTAGAGCTCCAGTTAATAAATCTCCTGGGCGTAACAAGAGTGTTTCAGTCCACAAGCTCCTCTGATAGTTCTCTAGCCTGCCTGACAGGTTTGTCAGGCCACATGTGATTGTTCACAACTCTCAACCGTGAGAGACACAAGATGCTCTAAACTTTCTAAATACAGATTCTTTTGAGAAGTTAGAAAATTATTAGTATTGTATTAGCGAGTTAGTTAGAAATTATGCTTGTGGAGGGGTTCATTGTTGAGCCAATATTTGCTGCTAAGCCTCCATATGCCTTGCCCCTTATACACACCAATGGATATAACTAGCATATAGGAGAAATAAGTATTCACATTGATATTAATCACGTTAGACCTTTAGGCTAAGTAAATTCTTTTCTTGATTATAGCCCACTGCACCTTTGCCCTGTAGGAATGCAACTTTATCTGGTGCCTTCAGAGGGTTGTGCCTGACTTAAGAAAAATCACCTTTGGAGAAAATAAGTTTTCTGGTTGACTAATCAACATCAGAAAGGGTCATAAAATGTTAGCAGGCCGCTTGGCCAGAAGATGATGTAAATCACCTGAGAACTTTGTATATCAGAAGGAATGCAGAAAGAAAGCTTTGTTTCAATAAGGGTCAAGACTGCTGACCTCACGTGACTTTGTATTTCCCAGTTATCTCTATGTATGACTTAAAGTATAAAAGCAGCCCTGGAAAATTTAAAAAAAAAAAAAAAACAGGACCAGTTCCTGGAAAGACTGGTTTCCCCCGTGTCGTATTTGCTCACCCTCTTCTTTTCCAACTGAATTCCCATCTGGAGCAAGGAAGCTCGCCGAACCTACTAATTTTGCCTGGGCTTCTAAGATCTGAACGGGGAGGCACTTTGTGTATTCACTCCTCTGGGAGACAGGGAAGATGCCTGTGGCATACATAGGTGGTGCAAACCCCTTGTCCAGGGGTTTTATTGGTTCTCTGCAGAAACCAAGTTATTTAGCCTCTTTCCTCCCCTAATTTTCCTACTACACTATTCTTCCTTAATCTCTATCCATATATTTAATTAAACAATTTTCCTCTCTATGCTAACTCCGTCCCCACATCGAATTACCCTGGATAAACCAGGGCTGGACACCGGGAGAGTTCCTCTTGCGTTTCAAGTTGAGACCGCCTCCTCTTGAGGTGCAATGAGAACACCGGGATTCCTTTCCTGACAAAGCAGGGAAATAGACCCTCATCTCGAGATGAGGAGGGGAAAACGGGGCTCTTCTTGAGCTGTTATGGAACACTCGGTGTTCCTTTCGAGTGGAGACATGAAATTCGGGGAATTTCTTGAGTTGCACCAAGGATGTCAAGGAGCCATGTGAGGCTCACGAGGGAAGGTGGGATTTCTCTCAAGACGTCGCAGCAGAAAAGGGCTTCATCTCGCATTGAGGGGAGAATCTCCTGGTTTTTCTTGAGTTGTGGCAGGAATCTTGGGGTTCCTCTCGAGTTACGATGGGGACCTCAGGGACCCACTTGTGTTGCCTAAGGAAAGTCAAGTCTCCATGCGAGTTGTGAGGGGCCTCTCTGGATTCCTCTCCAGTTGGTGCCAGGGTCTAGGTCCTCATCTGGAGTTGAAGCTGGAACCTCAGGGTTCCTCTCCAGTGCTGACATAGATCTCGGGGTTCCTATGGAGTTTCAACAGGGGAGTCAGGCCTCGACTCGTGGGGAAACATGGAAGTCCGCTTTCCTCTGGAGCTGTCAAAGGAGTGGCAGGCTTCCTGTCGAGTTGACTTATGGATCGTTGGCTGTCTCTTGAGGTCCCACAGGGCTATCACACCTGCAATAGTGTTTGAAGTCGATACTCGGGATGACAGTGGAGTCAGTGCAGGGGAATCAGGTTTCTCTGAAGTGGATTGGGACATTTGGGTCTTCTGGAATTGTGGCATGACCCCTGGAGTTCTTATCGAGGTTCAACTTGAGACCGCCTCCTCTTGAGGTGTGACGAGAACGCCGGGATTCCTCTCCTGACGAAGCAGAGAAATGGACCCTCATCTCGAGGTGAGGAGGGAAAACCGGGGCTTTTCTTGAGTTGTGGTGGGACCCTCGGTGCTCCTCTCGAGGGGAGACGAGTATGTCGGGGAAGTTAAGTTGCATCAAGGGTGTCAAGGACCCTTCCGAGGCTCAAGAGGGAAGGTGGGATTTCTCTCGAGCTGCCACAGTGGAAAAGGGCCCCATCTTTCATTCAAAGGAAAATCTCAATGGTTTTTCTCGAGTTGCGACAGGAAACTTTGGGTTCCTCTCGAGTGACAATGGGGACTTCAGGGTCCCATTCGTGTGGCCTCAGGAATATCAAGTCTCCATGCAAGTTGCGAGGGGCCCCTCACGATTCCTCTCCAGTCAGTGCTAAGAACGAGGTCCTCATCTGGAGTTGAGGCCGAAACCTCAGGGTTCCTCTTCAGTGCTGACATGGAACTTGGCGTTCCTATGGAGTTTCGACAGGGGAGTCAGGCCTCGTCTCATGTGGAGACACGCAAGTCCTCTTTCCTCTCGAGCTGTCAAAGGAGTGGCAGGCTTCCTGTCGAGTTGACATACAGATTGGTGGCTTTCTTCGAGGTGCCACAGGGCTGTAACATCTGCCATCGTGCTTGGAGTCGATAATCGGGGTGACAATCGAGTCAGCGCAGGGGAATAAGGTTTATCTGGAGTGGATTGAGACATCGGGGTCTTTCAGATTTGTTGCACGAATCCTGGAATTCCTCTCGAGTTTAAAGTGGAGACCGCCTCCTCTTGAGGTGTGACAGGAATGCCAGGATTCCTTTCCCAATGAAGCAGGGAAATGGCCTCTCATCTCGAGATAAGGAGTGAAAAACGGGGCTTTTCTTGAGTTGTGGCGGGACCCTCAGTGTTCCTCTGGAGTGGAGACACATATATTGGGAACTTCTTCTGTTTCATCAGGGTGTCAAGGACCCTTTCGAGGCTCAAGAGGGAAGGTCTGATTTCTCTTGAGATGCTGCAGTGGAAAAGGGCCTCATCTCACGTTGAGGGGAGAATCTACTGGTTTTTCTCATGTTGCGGCAGGAAACTTGGGGTTCTTCTCGAGTTACAAAGGGGACCTCAGGGACCTGCTCATGTTGCCTCAGGAAAGTCAAGTCTCCATGCGAACTGCAAGGGGTCTCTCGAGATTTCTCTCCAGTCGGTGCCGGGGCCGAGGTCCTCATCTGGAGTTGAGGCCGGAAATCAGGGTTCCTCTTCAGTGCTGACATGGATCTCGGAGTACCTATGGAGTTCCAAAAGGGGAGTCAGGTCTCGTCTAGTGTGGAAACATGCAAGTCCACTTTCCTCTCGAGCTGTAAAAGTAGTTTCAGACTTCCTGTCTAGTTGACATAGGGATCTGTGGCTTTTGCTCGAGGTGCCACAGGGCTGTCATACCTGCCATCGTGTTTTGAGTCAATCCTTGGGGTGACAGTCAAGACAGCACAGAGGAATCAGGTTTATCTGGAGTGGATTGGGACATCGAGGTCTTTCGGATTTGTGGCACGACCCCTGGAGTTCCTCCCGAGTTTCAAGTGGAGACCACCTCCTCTTGAGGTGCGATGGGAATGCTGGAATTCCTTTCCCAACGAAGCAGGGAAGTGGACTCTCATCTCACAATGAGGAGGGGAAAACGGGGCTCTTCTTGAGCTGTGGCAGGACCCTCGGTGTTCCTCTCAAGTGCAGACGGGTTTGTCGAGGAACTTCTTGTGTTGCATCAAGGGTGTCAAGGGCCCTTTCAATGCTCAAGAAGGAAGGTGGGATTTCTCTCGAGGTGCTGCAGCAGAAAAGGGCCTCATTTCGCGTTGAGGGGAGAATCTCCTATTTTTTCTCGAGTTGCGGCAGGAAACTCGTGGTTCCTCTCGAGTTGTGAAGGGAACCTCAGGGACCCACTGGTGTTGCTTCAGGAAAGTCTAGTCTCCATGCGAGTTGCAAGGGGCCTCTCAGGATTCCTCTGCAGTCTCTGCTGGGGCCGAGGTCCTCATCTGGAGTTGAGGCCAGAACCTCAGTGTTCTTCTCCAGTGCTGACATAGATTTCGGGGTTCCTATGGAGTTTCAACATGGAGTCAGGCCTGTCTAGTGTGAAGACATGGAAGTCCACTTACCTATCAAGCTGTAACAGTAGTTTCAGGCTTCCTGTCGAGTTGACATGGGGATCTGTGGCTTTCTCTCGAGGTGCCACAGGGCTGTCACACCTCCCATCATGTTTTGAGTCGATACCTGGGGTG
The DNA here is from genome assembly GCA_006408615.1 of Connochaetes taurinus. Classification (NCBI taxonomy): domain Eukaryota; kingdom Metazoa; phylum Chordata; class Mammalia; order Artiodactyla; family Bovidae; genus Connochaetes; species Connochaetes taurinus. The sequence goes on from SJXO01004851.1 coordinate 80,287, forward strand.
ACAGTCGAGTCAGTGTAGGGGAATCACGTTTATCTGGAGTAGATTGGGACATCGGGGACTTTTTGAATTGTGGCACTACCGGGGACCGGCCCTCATTGGATCCAGGGTATCTGAAGTGTGGACAGTGTTGATGATGAGAGATTGATTTATTTAGAGATATAGGAGGAGATAAGGATTTATTTAGAGATATATAGAGATATAAGAAAACAGTGACAAAAATAGAGGAGAGAAAGAGGCTGATATTTTTTGGTTTATGCAGAAAGCCAATAAAGTCCCAAGACAAGGGACTTACACCATTCACGTAGGACACAGGCACCTGCTTGAATAGTGGAGGGTGCCCCGCCTGGGCTCAATCTCGCCTGGGTCTTAGAAGCCCGGGCAGAGAAGTGAACACGGGGGACCCCTGTGCTCCAAGGGATCAGCCTGAAAAAGAGAATAAGAGAGGACGAAAGAAAGAGTGAATTGACACGGGAGAACTAGGTTTTCTTGGAACTGGTCCATCTCTTTATTATTCAGGGAAGCTTTTATACTTTAAGTTGTACATAGACATTAAGGGAAAAGACAAAGTCATGCAGGGTCAGCAGCTCTGACACTTATTGATACCAGGCTTTCTTTCTGCATACGTATCTGTATACACACGTCTTAGGTGATCTACATCATCTTCTGGCCAGGAGGCCTATTAGCATTTTATGACCCTTTTCTGATAAGGGTCTGTCAAACAGAAAACTTATTTGCCCTAAAAGTATTGTTCTTTCCAAAGTATGGTGCCACTCTCAGAAAGCACTAAATAAAGTTACATTGTTACATAGCAAGGATACAATGATTTATAACAAAGAAGGAGGAGTACAGTGATTTATAACAAAGAGAAAATTCATTAACTCAAAAGTCTATTGCTAACATCAAAACTACTATATTGCTTTTTCTACATCCCAATTACATTGATTAATATCCTCCCAGGTGCCTAAAAGATAAAGGATATGGAGGCCTGGCAGCAATCATTAACTCAACAATGAAACCCTTCACCAATATAATTCTTAGCTCTTTAAAAGGCTCTATATCTTTAAGATGTTTTAAGCTTCCCATGCCTCTCGCTGTTGGGAGGCTGTAAACAATCACATGCATGGTTGTAAAAGTGTGGGGAAACCTGTAGGCAAGTTAGAGAGCAATCAGAGGGGTTAGAGCTGAGACACTCCTTTTATACGCAGGAGACTATTAACTGGAGCTCTAAGTTAATTTTCCAGAGAAAGGTGGTCGGGGATAACCCCTGTTAATGTCAGAAGAGTGTAGTATAGCAGACAGTAAACAGATAGATTTTGGTTTTGAGGTAGATGCTCGGGCAGAGGATCCCTTAAGACCTGACTCGCCTTTGCCTGTCAGGCCTCTTCCTCATGACTTTTGTCATGGGAGGGATCTCCTGTGCTGGCTCCCGGCAGCCTGACTCCCTAGTTGAACCTTGAGAGGAAGCCCGAGATCCCTTTTCCCACCAGACAGGAATGCTGAGTTGACCCACTGAACACTAGTCACGTCCCTATTCACCAGCAGCAACTCGAGAGGAAACCCTACATGCCCCTCGAAACTCGGAAGGAGACCTGACTTCTTGGAGGCAGTGTGAGTGGGTCCCTGAGATCCCTGTCGCTACTCGAGAAGAACCCCAAGCTTCACACCGCAGCTTAAGAAAAACCACGAGATTCTCCCCTCAACGTGAGATGAGGCCCTATTCCAGAGCAGTGTCTTGAGAAGGATCCCATGTTCCCTCTTGAAACGTGAAAGGTTACTTGACACCTGTTCTGAAACACAGCAAGTTCCCCTAGATACCTGTCCCAACTCTAGAGGAACACCGTGGTTCACGCCACAACCCAAGAAGTGCCATGTGTTCCCCCTCCTCAACTCAAGATGAGGGTCAATTCCCCTGCTTCTTCAGGAAAGGAATCCCGATGTTTCTGTCGCACCTGAAGAGGAGGCCAGTCGCACCTGAAAATTCGAATGCATCCCCGGGAGTCGAGCCTCAATTCAAAAAGACCCCAATGTCCCCACCGACTACACATCAACCTGATTCCTCTACACTGACTCGACTGTCACCCCAAAGATCGACTCAAAACATGAAGGGAGGTGTGACAGCCCTGTGGCACCTCGAGAGAAAGCCCCAGATCCCTATGTCAAGTCGACTGGAAGCTTGACAGCCCTTTTACACCTCGAAAGGAAGGCGGAGTTCCATGACTCCACATGAGAGAAGGCCTGACTCCCTTGTTGAAATTCCATAGCAACCCCGAGATACATGTCATCACTGGAGAGGAGCCCTGAGGTTCCGGCCTCAACTTGAGATGAGGCCCTAGGCCCCTGCACCGACTGGATAGGAATCCCAAGAGGCCCCTCGCAACTCGCATGGAGACTTGACTTTTCTGAGGCAACACAAGCGGGTCCCTGAGGTTCCTGTCGCAACTCGGGAGGAACCCCATGTTTCTTGCTGCAACTGGAGAAAAACCAGGAGATTCTCCCCTCAACGTGCGATGAGGCCCTTTTCCACTGTAGTGTCTCGAGAGAAATCCCACCTTCCCTGTTGACCCTCGCAAAGGTCCTTGACATCCTTTATGCAACTCAAGAAATTCTCCAACATAACTGTCTCTACTCGAGAGGAACACCGAGGGACCTGCCACAACTCAAGAAGAGCCCCGTATTCCCCGGCTCATCTCGAGATGGGGGTCTATTCCCCTGCTTCAGTGGGAAAGGATCCCAACGTTCCTGTCGCACCTCAAGAGGAGGCCGGTCTCACCTTGAAACTCGAGAAGCACTCCAGGGGGGCTGCCACAATTCCAAAAGACCCCAATGTCCTCATCCACTCGAGATAAGGCCTGCTTCCCCAGCCACGACTCGAATGGAACCCCGAGTATCACCTCACAACACAAAGGGAGGACTGAGAGCCCCGTGGCACCTCTAGAAATAGACCCAGATCCCTATCTCAACTCGACAAGAGGCCTGAACCACTTTTACATCTCGAGAGGGAAATGGAGTTCCGTGAATCAACACAAGACGATGGCTGACTCCCCAGGGGAATCTCCATAGGAACCCCGAGATCCAAGTCAGAACTGGAGAGGAACCCTGAGTTTCCTGCCTCAACTCGAGATGAGGCCATATTCCCCTGCACCAACTCGAAAGGAATCCCGAGAGGCCCCTCACAACTTGAAAGGATTCCTGACTTGCAAAAGACAAGACAAGTGGCTCCCTCAGGTACCCGTCGCAACTCGAGGGAACCCAGACTTCCTGCCACAACCTAAGAAACAACTTGAGATCGCCCCTTCCATGTGAATTGAGGCCTGATTCCCCTGCTGAGTCTCCAGAGCAATCCCTCGCTGCCCCTCACACCTCGAATGGAGACTTGACTTTCCTGAGGCAACACGAGAGGCTCCCTGAGTTCCTTGGGGTACCTGCAGATGAATCCCAACCCTCCCGCCACAACTTGAGAAAAACAAGGAGATTCCCCAGTCCTCGTGACATGAGGCCCTTTGTTCCTGCAGCGCCAAGAGAGCAATCCCGAGTGCCCTCTCCAAACTCGAAAGTAGGTTTGACTCCCTTCATTCAACACAAGGGAGCCCAAAGATCCCAGTCACAACTCAAGAGGAAACCCGAGATTCCCGCCACAACTCGAGAAGAGCCCTGTGTTTCCTACTTCATTTGGAGATGTGGGCCGGTTCCTGGCTTCAACTCAAGAGGAATCCCAGCTTCCCCTCGTACCACCAGGAGAGGCCTGTCTCACCTACCGAATCCTGAGTGGAACCCTGCGGGTCCTGCTGCAAGGAGAAAGGACACCGAGTTCCCCCTCAATTTGAGATAAGTCCTGATTCCCCTGCACTGGCGCCAATGCGACACCGAGGATCCCCTCACAACATGATGGGAGGCCTGACTCCCCTTCTGATCCTCTGGAAAAAGCCCTGATTCCCCACCTGAACTCGACAGGAGGCCTGACATCCCTTTGACAGCTCGAGAGGAAAGCCGAGTTCCATGCCTCAAAACCAGACGAGGCCTAACTCCCTAGTTGAACCTTGGGAGGAAGCCCGAGATCCCTGTCGGCGCTGGACTGGAACGCTGAGTTGACCAACTGAACTCTAGACATGGCCCTATTTGCTGGCAGTGACTCAAGAGCAATCCCGACATGCCCCTTGTAACTCGAAAAGAGACCTGACTTCTCGGAGGCAAGGCAAACGGGTCCCTGAGGTCCCCTTCGCAACTCTAGAGGAACCCCAAGCTTCCTGCCTCAACTCGAGAAAAACCACGAGATTCTCCCTTCAATGCGAGATGAGGCCTTTTTCCAGAGAAGTGTCTCAAGAGGAGTCCTACGTTTCCTCTTGAAATGCAAAAGTGTACTTGAAACACTTCCTGCAACTCAGCAAGTTCCCCGAGATACCCATCCCCACTCGAGACGAACACCGAGGTTCACGCCACAATTCAAGAAGAACCGTGTGTCCCCCTCCTCAACTCAAGGTGAGGGTCGATTCCCCTGCCTCGTTGGGAAAGCAATCCCGACGTTTCCATCACACCTCAAGAGGAGGCCTGTCTCATCTTAAAACTCGAGCGCCTCCCCAGGAGTCGAGCCTTAATTCAAAAAGACCACGATGTCCACATCCACTCCCTATCAGCCTGACTCCCCTGCACTGACTCAACTGTCACCTGGAGTATCAAATCAAAACATGAAGGGAGGTGTGACAGCCCTGTGGCACCTTGAGAGAAAGCCCCAGATCCCTATGTCAAGTCGACAGGAAGACTGACACGCATTTTACACCTGGAGAGGAAAGCGGAGGTCTATGTCTCAACAAGAGGTGAGGCCTGACTCCCCTGTTGAAACTCCATAGGAACCCCGAGATCCATGTCAGCAATGGAAAGGAACCCTGAGGTTGCGTCCTCAACTCGAGATGAGGCCCTAGACTCCTGCACCTACTGGAGAGGGATCCCAATAGGTCCCTCGCAACTCGTATGGAGACGTGACTTTCCTGAGGCAACACGAGCAGGTCCCTGAGGTCACCATTGCAACTCGAGAGGAGCCCCAAGTTTCCTGCCGCAACTCGAGAAAAGCCAGGAGATTCTCCCCTCAACGCATGATGAGGCCCTTTTCTGCTGCAGTGTCTCTAGAGAAATCCCACCTTCCCTTCTGAGCCTTGAAAGGGTCCTTGGCACCCTTTATGCAATTCAAGAAGTTCCCCGACATACCCGTCTCCACTCGAGAGGAACACCGAGTGTCCTGCCACCACTCAAGAAGAGCCCTGTTTTCCCATCCTCATCTCAAGATGCGGGTCCATTGCCATGCTTCGTTGGGAAAGGAATCCCGACGTTCCCGTCGCACATCATGAGGAGGCCAGTCTCACCTTGACACTCCAGAGGAACTCCAAGGGTCGATCACAATTCTAAAAGACCCCGATGTCCTCATCCACTCGAGAGAAGGCCTGATTCCCCTGTCACAACTCGAATGAAACCCCGAGTATCACCTCACAACACGAAGGGAAGACAGAGAGCCCCATGGCACCTCTAGCCATAGCCCCAGATCCCTACCTCAACTCGACAGGAGGTCTGACAGCCGTCTTACCCCTTGAGACGGAAGTGGAGTTCCATGCCTCGACACGAGACGATGATGACTTCCCACGGGAATCTCCATAGGAACCCCGAGATCCAAGTCAGAACTGGAGAGGAACCCTGAGTTTCCCGCCTCAACACGAGATGAAGCTCTAGTCCCCTGCACCAGCTCCAGAGGAATCCTGGGAGGCCCTTCACAACTCAAAAGGATTTCTGACTTGCCAGAGACAAGATGAGAGGCTCCCTCAGGTCCCCATTGCAACTAGAGTGAACCCAAACTTCCTGCAGCAACTCAAGAAACACCTTGAAATCGCCCCTTCCATGCGAATTGAGGCCTGATTCCTCTGCCGAAATTCCTCTGCGATCCCACGCTCCCCCTCACACCTCGAATGGAGACTTGACTTTCCTGAGGCAACACGAGAGGCTCCCTGAGATCCCCGGGGTAACTGCAGAGGAATCGCAAGCCTCCTGCTGCAACTAGAGAAAAACCAGCAGATTGCCCCATCCTTGCAACATGAGGCCCTTTGTTCCTGCAGCGCCTAGAGAGCAATCCCCAGTGCCCTCTCCAAACTTGAGAGGAGGCTTGACTCCCTTCATGCAACTCAAGGGGGCACAGAGATCCTCGTCACACCTCAAGAGGAAACCCGAGCGATTTTTCTGCCACAACTCAAGAAGAGCCCCGTGTTTCCCACCTCATATGATGATAAGGGCCCATTTCCAGGGGAATGCCACTTCCCCTCGCACCACCAGGGAAGGCCTGTCTCACCTATTAATTCTCGAGTGGAACCCCGTGGATCCTGCTGCAAGTAAAAAGGACGCCGAGTTCCCTCTCAACTTGAGATAAGTCGTGATTCCTTGGCTCTGGCTCCATGCAACACCGAGGATTCCCTCACACGATGGGAGGCCCGACTCCCCTGCTCATCCTCTTGAAAAAGCCCCGATTCCCTGCCTGAACTCGACAGGAGGCCTGACACCCCTTTGACAACTCAAGAGGAAAGCCAAGCTTCATGCCTCAACTTCAAACGAGGCCTGCCTCCCTAGTTGAACCTTGAAAGGAAGCCCGACATCCCTGTCGCCGCCGGACAGGAACACTGAGTTGTCGGACTGAACTCTAGACACGGCTCTATTCACCGGGCAGCAACTCGAGAGCAATCCCAACGTGCCCCTTGCAACTCGGAAAGAGACCTGACTTGAAACGCCTGATTCCCCTGCCATGACTCGAATGGAACCCCGAGTATCAACTCACAACAAGAGAGGACTAGAGGCCAATGGAACCTCTAGAAATAGACCCAGTTCCCTACCTCAACTCGACAGGAGGCCTGAAACCCCTTTGACACATCGAGAGGGAAGCAGAGTTCCGTGCCTCAACAGGAGATGGCAGTTGACTCTCCAGGGGAATCTCCATAGCAAACCCGAGATCCAAGTCAGAAATGGAGAGGAACACTGAGTTTCCCGCCTCAACTCGAGATGAGGCCCTAGTCCCCTGCACTGACTCGATTGTAACCCCGAGTATCAACTCAAAACACGAAGGGAGGTGTGACAGCCCCATGGCACCTCGAGAAAAAGCCCCAGGTTTCTATGTCAACTCGAAAGGAGGCCTGACACCCCTTTGACACCTCGAGAGGGAAGCACAGATCCATGTCTAAACCCGAGAGGAGGACTGACTCCCCAGTGGAATCTCCATAGGAACATTGAGATGACTGTCAGAGCTGCAGATGAACCCTGAGTTTCCCATCTCAACTCGAGATGAGGTCCTACTCCCCAGCACTAACTCGAGAGCAATCCCGAGAGGCCCCTCCTGACTTCCCAGAGACAACAAGAGAGGCTCCCTCACATCCCTGTCACAACTCAAGGGAACCCAAACTTCGTGCCGCAACTCAAGAAACACATTGAGATTCCCCCTTCCATGCGAATTGAGGCCTGATTTCACTGTCATGACTCCAGAACACTCCTGCGCTCACCCTGGCAACATGAATAACTTGACTTACCTGAGGCAACACGACAGACTCCATGAGTTCCCCGTGGTGCCTGGAGAGGAATCCCAAGCCTCTCACCACAACTCCAGACAAACCACTAGATTGCCCCGTCAACAAGGGATGAGGCCCTTTTCTCCTGCAGCACCTCGAGAGCAACCCCGAGTTGCCCCTCAAAACTCGAGAGGAGGCTTAACTCCCTTCATGCAACTAAGGGGGCCAAATGATCCCCATCACAACACAAGATGAAATCCGAGTTTCCTGTCACAACTCGAGGAGAGCCTCATTTTTTACACCTCATCGGGAGATGAGGGCACATTCCCTGCTTCAACACAGAAGGAATCTCAACTTTCTTTTGCACCACAAGAGGAAGCATGTCTCACTTACTGAAACTCGAGTGAAACCCCGCGGATCCTGCTTCAAGAATAAAGGACACTGAGTTCCCCCTCAACTCAAGATAAGTCCTGAGGCCCCTGCACCAGCTCCAATGGAACACACAGTATCCCCTCACAGCATGATGGGAGGCCTGACTGCCCTGCTGATCCTCTTGAAAAAGCACAAATTCCTTGACTGAACTCGACCAGAGGCCTGACATCCCTTTGAAAACTCGAGAGGAAAGCAGAGTTCCATGTCTCAACACCAGACGAGGCCTGCCTCCCTAGATGAACCTTGATAGGAAGCCCGAGATCCCTGTCGCCACCAGAGAGGAACACTGAGTTTCCCGACTGAACTCTAGACACGGCCCTATTCCCTGGCAGTGACTCAAGAGAAACCCCGACATGCCTCTCTCACTCAAAAAGAGACCTGACTTCTCAGAGGCAACACGAGCATGTCCCTGAGGTCCCCATGGCAAATCTAGGGGAACCCCAAGCTTCCTGCCCCAACTTGAGAAGAGCTCCCTTTTCCCCTCGTCATCTCCAGGTGAGGATCCATTCCCCTGCTTGGTCTGGAAAGGAATTCCAACGTTCCCATCGCACCTCAGGAGAAGGCCGATCTCACCTTGAAACTCGAGTGGAACTCCAGGGGTTGTGCCACCATTTGAAAAGACCCTGATGTCCACATCCACTCGAGACAAGGCCTGATTCCCCTGCAACGACTCGAATGTCACCCCAAATATCAACTCATAACACAAAAGGAGGACTGAGAGCCCCATGGCGCCTCTAGAAATAGCCCCAGATCCCTACCTTAACTCGACAGGATGCCTGACACCCTTTTTCCACCTTGAGAGGGAAGCAGAGTTCCATGCGCCAAAACGAGATGACATCTGACTCCCCAGTGGAATTCCATACGAACACCGAGATTCCTGTCAGAGCTGTAGAGGAACCCAGAGTTTCCTGCCTCAACTTGAGATGAGGTCCTAGTCCCCTTCACCAACTCAAGAGGAATCTCGAGAGACTCCTCACAATTCTAGAGGATTCCTGATTTCTGGAGACAACACGAGAGGCTACCTCAGGTTCCCGTCGCAACTCGAGAGAACCCAAACTTCCTGCCGCAACTCGGAAAACTCCTGGAGATTCCACCTTCCATGCAAATTGAGGCCTGACTCCCCTGCCGTGACTCTAGATAAATCCTGCTCAGGCCCTCGAAACTCGAAAGGAGACCTGATGTCCCTGAGGTAACACGAGAGGCTCTCTGAGTTCCCCATGGTAACTTGAGAAGAATCTAAAGCCTCCCACCGCAATTCAGGAAAAACCACGAGATTCCCCCATCAATGCGAGATAAGGCCCTTTTTTCCTGCAGCGCCTAGAAAGCAATCACGAGTTCCCGCTCAAAACTCGACAGTAGGCTTGACTCCCTTCATGAGAATAAAGGGGGCAAGAGATCCCACCACAGAACAAGATAAAACCCGTGTTTCCTGCCACAAATCAAGGAGACTCTCGTGTTGCCAACCTAATCTGGAGATGAGGGCCCATTCCCTGCTTCAACTCAGGGGGCATACCAACTTCCCCTTGCACCACAGAGAAGGCCTGTCTCACCTACTGAATGTCTAGTGGAACCCCACGGATCCTGTTGCAAGGAGAAAGGACACCGAGTTCCCCCTCAACTCAAGATAAGCCTGATTCCCCTGCACTGACTCAATTGTAACCCTGCATATCTACTCAAAACACGAAGGGAGGTGTGACAGCCCTGTGGCACCTCGAGAAAAAGCCCCAGATTTCTATGTAAACTCGACAGGAAGCCTGACACCCCTTTTAAACCTCGGGAGGGAAGCACAGATCCATGTCTCTACATGAGACGAGGACTGACTCTTCAGTGGAATCTCCATTGGAACACCGAGATGACTGTCAGAGCTGGAGAGGAACCCTGAATTTCCCGACTCAACTCGAGAAGAGGCCCTTGTCCCCTGCCCTAACTAGAGAACAATCGCGAGAGGCCCCTCCTGACTTCCAAGAGACAACATGAGAGTCTCCCTCAGGTCCCCGTCACAACTCGAGGGAACCCAAACTTCCTGCAGTAACTCGAGAAACACATTGAGATTCCCCCTTCCATGCGAATTGTCCTGATTTCCCTGTAATGTTTCTAGAACACTCCTGCACTCCTCCTCCCAACTCAAATGGATACTTGACTCCCCTGGGGCAACACAACAGACTGCATGAGTCCCCTGTGGTACCTGGAGAGGAATCCCAAGCCTCCAGCCACAACTCCAGACAAACCACTAGATTCCTCCGTCAACAAGAGCTGAGGCCCTTTTCTCCAGCTGCGCCTCGAGAGCAATCCCGAGTTGCCCCTCAAACCTAGAGAGGAGACTTGACTCCTTTCATGCAACTAAAGGGGGCCAAAAAATCCCTATCACAACACAGCATGAAACCAGAGATTCCCTCCACAACTCGAGGAGAGCCTCATGTTTCACACCTCATCTGGAGATGAAGCAGGTTCCCTGCTTCAACTCAGGAGGAAACCCAACTTCCCCTCACACCACAAGAGGAAGCCTGTCTCACCTACTGAATCTCAAGTGGAACGCCGTGGATCCTGCTGCAAGGAAAAAGGACACCGAGTTCCCTCTCAGCTCGATATAAGTCCTGATGCCCCTGAAGTGGCTCCAATGGAACGCCTAGCATCCCCTCAGAGCATGACGAGAGGCATGACTTCCTTGCTGATCCTCTTGAAAAAGCACAAATTCCTTGACTGAACTCGACCGGAGACCTGACACCCCTTTGAAAATTCGAGAGGAAAGCAGAGTCCCATGCCTCAACAACAGACGAGGCCTGACTCCCTAGTTGAACCTTGATAGGAAGCCTGAGACCCCTGTCCCGGCTGGAGAAGAACACTGAGTTTCCCGACTGAACTCTAGACACGGCCCTATTCCCCGCAGTGACTCAAGAGGAACCCCGAAGTGCCCCTTGCACTCGAAAAGAAACCTGACTTCTCGGAGGCAACACGAGCGGGTCCCTGAGGTCGCCGTGACAAATCTAGGGGAATCCCAAGCTTCCCACCGCAACTCGAGAAAAACCACGAGATTCTTCCCTCAACGCGAGATGAGGCACCTTTCCACTGCAGCGTTCGAGAGAAATCCCACCTTCCCTCTTGAGCCTTGAACAGGTACTTGACAAGATTTCTGGAGACAACACGAGAGGCTACCTCAGGTTCCCGTCGCAACTCGAGAGAACCCAAACTTCCTGCCGCAACTCGAGAAACACTTTGAGATTGCCCCTTCCATGCAAATTGAGGCCTGATTCCGTGCTGTGACTCCAGAGTAATCCACGCAAGCCCTCGTAACACGAATGGACACTTGACGTCCCTGAGGTAACAGGAGAGGCTCCCTGATTTCCCCATGGTAACATGAGAGGAATCTCAAGCATCCTGCTGCAACTCTGGAAAAACCACGAGATTCCCCCATCAATGCGAGATGAGGCCCTTTTTTCCTGCAGCGCCTAGAGAGCAATCACGAGTTCCCCCTCAAAACTCGAGAGGAGGCTTGACTCCCTTCATGAAAATAAAGGGGGCAAAGACATTCCATCACAGCACAAGATAAAACCCGAGTTTCCCACCACAATTCGAGGAGAGCCTCATGTTTCACACCTCATCTGGAGATGAGGGCACATTCCCTGCTTCAACTCAGGAGGAATCCCAACTTCCTTTCACACCACAAGAGGAGGCCTGTCTCACCTACTGAATCTCGAGTGGAACCCCACAGTTCCTGCTGCAATGTAAAAGGACACCGAGTTCCCCTCAAATCGAGATAAGTCCTGATGCCCCTGCACCGGCTTCAATGGATCACCGACTATCCCCTCAAAACAAGACGGGAGGCATGACTTCCCAGCTGATGCTCTTGAAAAAGCCCAAATTCCCCTCCTGAACCAGACCGGAGTCCTGAAACCCCTTTGAAACCTTGAGAGGTAAGAAGAGTTCTATGCCTTAATGCCAGATGAATCCTGACTCCCTAGTTGAACATTGATAGGAAGCCTGAGATCCCTGTCAACGCCTGAGAGGAACACTGAGTTTAACAACTGAACTCTAGAGACAGCCCTATTCACCAGCAGCGACTCAAGAGGAATCCCGAGGTGCCCCTCCCACCTCAGAAAGGGACCTGACTTCTCGGAGGCAAGCTGTTTCCTGAGGTCCCCATCACAATATGAGAGGAATCTCAAGATTCCTGCTGCAACTCGAGAAGAACCATGAGATTCTCCCCCCAACGCGAGATGAGACCCTTTTCCAGAGCAGTGTCTCAAGAGAATTCCCACATTCCCTCTTGAAACATGAAAGGGTACTTGACACCCTTGAGCAACTCAGGAAGTTCCCCAAGATACCCATCCTCACTCGAGAGGAACACCGAGTTTCAGGCCACAACTCAAGAAGAGGCACGTTATCCCCCTACTCAACTCGAGATGAGGGTTGATTTCCCTGCTTTGTTGGTAAAGCAATACTGACGTTGCTGTCGCACCTCAAGAGGAGGTTGGTCTCATCTTGAAACTCGAGCGCATCCCCACGAGTCGTGCCTCAATTTGAAAAGACCCCGATTTCCCCATCCACTCGAGATAAGCCTGATTCCCCTGCACTGACTCAATTGTAACCCCGCGTATCAACTCAAAACACAAAGGGAGGTGTGACAGCCCTGTGGCACCTCAAGAAAAAGCCCCAGATTTCTATGTCAACTATACAGGAAGCCTGACAACCCTCTTACACCTCGAGAGGGAAGTGCAGATCCATGTCTCCAAATGAGGTGAGGACTGACTTCCCAGTGGAATCTCCATAGGAACCCCGAGATACTGTCAGAGCTGGAGAGGAACCCTGAGTTTTCTGTCTCAACTCGAGATGAGGCCCTAGTCCCCTGCACTAACTCGAGAGCAATCCGGAGAGGGCCCTGCTAACTTCCCAGAGACAACATGAGAGGCTAGCTCAGGTCCCCATTGAAACTCGAGGGAATGCAAACTTCCTTCTGCAACTCGAGAAACACATTGAGATTCCCCCTTCCATGCGAACTGAGGACTGATTTCCCTGTCATGACTCCAGAACACTCCAGCCCTCCCCCTCTCAACTCGAATGGAGACTTGACTTCCCTGAGGCAACACGACAGACTCCATGAGTTCCCCATGGTACCTGGAGAGGAATCCCAAGCCTCCCGCAGCAACTCCAGACAAACCACTAGATACCCCTCCTCAACAAGAGCTGAGGCCCTTTTCTCCTGCAATGCCTTGAGAGCAATCCCGAGTTCCCCCTCAAAACTCGAGAGGAGGCTTGATTCCTTTCGTGCAAATAAAGGGGGTAAAGACATCCCATCACAGCACAAGATAAAACCCAAGTTTCCCGCCACAGCTCGAGGGGAGCCTCATGTTTCACACCTCATCTGGAGATGAGGGCACATTCCCTGCTTCAACTCAGGAGGAATCCCAACTTCCTTTCACACCACAAGAGGAGGCCTGTCTCACCTACTGAATCTCGAGTGGAACCCCACAGTTCCTGCTGCAATGTAAAAGGACACCGAGTTCCCCTCAAATCGAGATAAGTCCTGATGCCCCTGCACCAGCTCCAATGGATCACCGACTATCCCCTCACAAGACGGGAGGCATGACTTCCCTGCTGATCCTCTTGAAAAAGTCCAAATTCCCCTCCTGAACCCGACCAGAGTCCTGACACCCCTTTGACAGCTTGAGAGGTAAGCAGAGTTCCATGCCTCAACAACAGACGAGGCCTGACTCCCTAGTGGAACCTTGATAGGAAGCCCGAGATCCCTGTCAACGCCTGAGAGGAACACTGAGTTTACCGACTGAACTCTAGAGACAGCCCTATTCACCGGCAGCGACTCGAAAGGAATCCCGATGTGCCCCTCCCACCTCGGAAAGAGACCTGACTTCTCGGAGGCAACACGAGCAGGTCCCTGAGGTCCCCATCACAACATGAGAGGAACCCCAAGATTCTCATTGCAACTTGAGAAAAACCATGAGATTCTCCCCTCAACATGAGATGAGGCCCTTTTCCAGAGCAGTGTCTCGAGAGGATTCCCATGTTCACTCTTGAAACGCGAAAGGGTACTTGACACCCCTGATGCAACTCAGGAAGGTACCTGAGATACCTGTCCTCACTCGAGAGGAACACCGAGTTTCAGGCCACAACTCAAGAAGAGGCCCGTTATTCCCCTCCTCAACTCAAGATGAGGGTCGATTTCCCTGCTTCATTGGTAAAGGAATACTGACGTTGCTGTCGCACCTCAAGAGGAGGCTGGTCTCACCTTGAAACTCAAGCACATCCTCACGAGTCAGGCCTCAATTCGAAAAGACCCTGATTTCCCCATCCACTCGAGATAAGCCTGATTCCCCTGCACTGACTAAAGTGTAACACCGCATATCGACTCAAAACATGAACTGAGGTGTGACAGCCCTGTGGCACCTTGAGAAAAAGCCCCAGATGTCTATTTCAACTCCACAGGAAGCCTGACACCCCATTTATACCTCGACAGGGAAGCGCAAATTCATGTCTCCACTCGAGACAAGGACTGACTCCCCAGTGAAATCTCCATAGGAACCCCAAGATGACTGTCAGAACTGGAGAGGAACCCTGAATTTCCCGTCTCAACTCGAGATGAGGTGCTAGCACCTGCACTAACTCGAGAGCAATCCCAAGAGGCCCCTCCTGACTTCCAAGAGAAAACATGACAGGATCCCTCAGGTCCCCGTCCCAACTCAAGGGAATCCAAACTTCCTGCTGCAACTCAAGAAACACTTTCAGATTGCCCCTTCCATGGGAATTGAGGAATGATTCCGTGCTGTTACTCCAGAGCAATCCCGCACAGGCCTTCGCAACTCGAATGGAGATTTGATGTCCCTGAGGTAACACGAGAGGCTCCCTGAGTTCCCCATGGTAACATGAGAGGAATCTCAAGCCTCCTGCCACAATCCGGGAAAAACTATGAGATTCTCCCGTCAATGCGAGATGAGGCCCTTTTTTCCTGCAGTGCTTAGAGAGCAATCACGAGTTCCCCCTCAAAACTCGAGAGGAGGCTTGACTCGCTTCATGAAACTAAAGGGGGCAAAGACATTCCGTCACAGCACAAGATGAAACCTGAGTTTCCCACAACTCGAGGAGAGCCTCAAGTTTCACACCTCATCTGGAGATGAGGGCACATTCCCGGCTTCAACTCAGGAGGAATCCCAACTTCCTTTTGCACCACAAGAGGAGGCCTGTCTCACACTGAATCTCTAGTGGAACCCCGCGGATCCTGCTGCAAGGAAAAAGGAAACCGAGTTCTCCTCAACTCAAAATAAATCCTGATGCCCATGCACCGGCTCCAATGGATCATACAGTATCCCCTCACAGCAGGACGGGAGGCCTGACTGCCATGCTGATCCTCATGAAAAAACACAGATTCCTTGACTGAACTCGACCGGAGACCTGACAGACTTTGAAAACTCGAGAGGAAAGCAGAGATCCATGCCTCAACACCAGACGAGGCCTGACTCCCTAGTTGAACTTTGATAGGAAGCCCGAGATCCCTGTCGCCACCAGAGAGGAACACTGAGTTTCCCGACTGAACTCTAGATACGGCCCTATCCCCTGGCAGCGACTAGAGAGGAACTCTGACATGCCCCTTGCACTCGAAAAGAGACCTGACTTCTCGGAGGCAACACGAGCATGTCCCTGAGGTCCCCGTGGCAAATCTAGGGGAAGCCCAAGCTTCCCACCGCAACTCGAGAAAAACCATGAGATTCTTCCCTCAAAGCGAGATGAGGCACCTTTCCACTGCAGCGTTCGAGAGAAATCCCACCTTCCCTCTTGAGCCTTGAACAGGTACTTGACATCCTTTAGGCAACTCAAGAAGTTCCCCATCACACCCGTCTCCACTCAAGAGGAACACCGAGTTTTCTGCCACCACTCAAGAAGAGACCCCTTTTCCCATCCTCGTCTCCAGATGAGGGTCCATTCCCCTGCTTGGTCTGGAAAGGAATTCCAACGTTCCCGTCGCACCTCAGGAGAAGGCCGGTCTCACCTTGAAACTCGAGTGGAACTCCAGGGGTTGTGCCACCGTTCAAAAAGACCCTGATGTCCACATCCACTCGAAACAAGGCCTGATTCCCCTGCAACGACTCGAATGTCACCCCGAATATCAACTCACAACACAAAAGGAGGACTGAGAGCCCCGTGGCGCCTCTAAAAATAGCCCCCAGATCCCTACCTTAACTCGACAGGATGCCTGACACCCCTTTTCCACCTTGAGAGGGAAGCGGAGTTTCATGCCCCAACACAAGATGACATCTGACTCCCCAGTGGAATTCCATACGAACACCGAGATTCCTGTCAGAGCTGGAGAGGAACCCGGAGTTTCCCACCTCAACTTGAGATGAGGCCCTAGTCCCCTTCACCAACTCAAGAGGACTCTCGAGAGGCTCCTCACTATTTGAAGGGACTCCTGATTTCCGGAGACAACATGAGAGGCTACCTCAGGTTCCCGTCGCAACTCGAGAGAACCCAAACTTCCTGCCGCAACTCGAGAAACACTTTGAGATTACTCCTTCCATGCAAATTGAGGCGTGACTCTCCTGCGTGACTCCAGAGCAATGCAACGCAGGCCTTCGAAACTCGAAAGGAGACCTGACGTCCCTGAGGTAACACGAGAGGTTCCCTGAGTTCCCCCATTGTAACTTGAGAGGAATCTCAAGCCTCCCGCTGCAAGTCGGGAAAACCACGAAATTCCCCCCATCAATGCGAGATGAGGTCCTTTTTTCCTGCAGCGCCTAGAAAGCAATCACGAGTTCCCCCTCAAATCTCGAGAGGAGGCTTGACTCCCTTCATGAGACTAAAGGGGGCAAAGAGATCCTGTCACAGCACAAGATGAAACCCAAGTTTCCCAGCCACAACTCGAGGAGAGCCTTGTGTTGCCCACCTCATCTGGAGATGAGGGCCCATTCCCTGCTTCAACTCAGGGGGAATCCCAACATCCCCTCACACCAAAAGAGGAGGCCTGTCTCATCTACTGAATCTCGAGTGGAACCCCACAGTTCCTGCTGCAATGTAAAAGGACACCAAGTTCCCCTCAAATCGAGATAAGTCCTGATGCCCCTGCACCAGCTCCAATGAATCACCGAGTATCCCATCACAACAAGATGGGAGGCGTGACTTCCCTGATGATCCTCTTGAAAAAGCCCAAATTCCCCTCCTGATTCCAACCGGAGTCCTGACACCCCTTTGACAACTTAAGAGGAAAGCAGAGTTCCATGCCTCAACGCCAGATGAGGACTGACTCCCTAGTTGAACTTTGATAGGAAGCCCGAGATCCCTGTCAACGCCTGAGAGGAACACTGAGTTTACCGTCTGAACTCTAAAGACAGCCCTATTCACTGGCAGTGACTCAAAGGAATCCCAACGTGCACATCACACCTCGGAAAGAGACCTGACTTCTCGGAGGCAACACGAGAGGGTCACTGAGGTACCTGAGGCAACTCGAGAGGAACCCCAAGATTCCCGCTGTGACTCGAGAAAAATCATGGGATCCTCCCCTCAACACGAGATGAGGCCCTTTTCCAGAGCAGTGTCTCAAGAGAATTCCCATGTTCGCTCTTGAAACGTGAAAGGGTACTTGACACCCTTGATGCAACTCAGGAAGGTCCCCAAGATACCCATCCTCACTTGAGAGCAATACCGAGTTTCAGGCCACAACTCAAGAAGAGCCCCATTATTCCCCTCCTCAACTCGAGATAAGGGTCGATTTCCCTGCTTCGTTGGTAAAGAAATACTGACGTTGTCATTGCACCTCAAGAGGAGGCCGGTCTCAGCTTGAAACTCGAGCGCATCCCCACGAGTCGGGCCTCAATTCAAAAAGACCCCGATTTCCCCATCCACTCGAGATAAGCCTGATTCCCCTGCACTGACTCAATTGTAAGCCACGTATTGACTCAAAACATGAAGGGAGTTGTGACAGCCCCGTGGCACCTCGAGAAAAAGCCCCAGATCCCTATGTCAACTCGACTGGAAGCTTGACATCCCATTTACACCCCGACAGGGAAACGGACTTCCTTGACTCCACAGGAGATGAGGCCTGACTCCCCTGTTGAAACTCCATTGGAACCCCGAGATCCATGTCAGATCTGGAAAGGAACCCCAAGGTTCTGGCCTCAAATTTATATGAGGCCCTATGACCCTGCACCAACTGGAAAGGAATCGCAAGAGGCCCCTCGCAACTCGAACGGAGACCTGACTTTCCTGAGGTGACATAAGCCGGTCCCTGAGGTTCTTGTCACCACCTGAGAGGAACCCCAATTTTCCTGCTGCAACTCGAGAAAACCCAGGAGATCCTCCCCTCAACGTGAGATGAGGCCCATTTTTGTTGCAGCTTCTCAAAAGAAATCCCACCTTCCCTCTTGAGCCTCGAAAGGGTACTTGACACCTTTTAGTCAACGCAAGTAGATCCCCAACATAGCCGTCTCCACTCAAGAGGAACACCGAGTTTTCCACCACAACCCAAGAAGAGCCCCATTTTCCCCTCCTAATCTCGAGATGGGGGTCCATTCCACTGCTTCATTTAGAAAGGAATCCTGACGTTCCCGCCACACCTCAGGGGGAGGACAGGGTCACCTTGAAACTCGAGGGGAACTCTAGGGGTCATGCCACCATTCAAAAAGAACCCAAAGTCCCCATCCACTCGAGATAAGGCCTCATTCCCCTGCAATGACTCGAATGTCACTCTGAGTATGAACTCACAACATGAAGTGAGGACTGAGAGCCCCATGGCGCCTTTAGAAATAGCCCCAGATCCCTACCTCAATTCGACAGGAGGCCTGACACCCCTTTTACACCTCAAGAAGGAAGCGCAGTTCCATGCCCCAATGTGAGATGACGTCTGACTCCTCAGTGGAATCTCCATAGGAACCCCAAGATCCCTGTCATAGCTAGAGAGGAACCCTGAGTTTCCTGTCTCGACTCGAGATGAGGTCCTAGTCCCCTGTACCAACTCGAGAGGAATCCCAAGAGGCCCCTCACAACTTGAAAGGATTCCTGACTTTGCAGTGACAACATGAGAGGCTCCCTCCGTTCCCCATTGCAACTCGAGCAAACCCAAACTTCCTGCCGCAACTTGAGAAACATATTGAGATTCCCCCTTCCATGTGAATTGAGGCCTGATTCCCCTGCCATGACTCCAGAAAACTCCTGCAATCCCCCTCGCAACTCAAATGGAGGACATGACTTCCCTGAGGCAACAAAACAGGCTCCCTGAGTTCCCTGTGGTACCTGGAGAGGAATCCCAAACCTCCCACCGCAAATGAAGACAAACCACGATAGTTCCTCATCATCGCGAGGTGAGCCCCTTCTTTTCCTGAAGGGCCTAGAGAGAAATCCTGAGTTCCCTCGCAAAACTCGATAGGAGGCTTGACTCCTTTCAGGCAACTAAAGGGGGCCAAAGGATCCCCGTCAAAACACAAGATGAAACCCGACTTTCCTGCCATAGCTGGAGGAGAGCCTCATGTTTCACACCTTATCTAGATATGAGGGCCCATTCTCTGCATCAACTCAGGAGGAATCCCAACTTCCCTTGCACCACAAGAGGAGGCCTGTCTCTACCTACTGAATCTCAAGTGGAACCCCATGGATCCTGCTGCAAGGAAAAGGACACCGAGTCCCCCCTTAACATGAGATAAATCATGATGCCCCTGCACTGGCTCCAATGGAACACACAGTATCCCCTCACAACAAGACGAGAGGCCTGACTCCCCTGCTGATCATCTTGAAAAAGCCCAAATTCCTTGACTGAACTCGACCAGAAACCTGACAGCACTTTGACCACTTGAGAGAAAAGCAGAGTTCCATGCCTCAACACCAGACGAGGCCTGACTCCCTAGTTGAACCTTGATAGGAAGCCTGAGACCCCTGTCGCTCCCGGGGAGGAAAACTGAGTTTCCTGACTGAACTCTAGACACAGCCCTATTCCCCAAGAGCAACTCAAGAGGAATCTCGAAGTGCCCCTCGCACTTCAAGAGACCTGACTTCTCAGAGGCAACACGAGTGGGTCCCTGAGGTCCCTGTCCTAAGTCAAGAGGAAACCCAAGTTTCCTGCCCCAACTCGAGAAAAACCACGAGATTCTCCCCTCAACGCGAGATGAGGTCCTTTTCCAGAGCAGTGTCTCCAGAGAAATCCCATGTTCCCTCTTGAAACGTGAAAGGGTACTTGACACCCTTGATGCAACTCAGGAAGGTCCCCAAGATACCGGTCCACACTTGAGAAGAACACCGAGTTTTATGCCACAGCTCAAGAGCCCCGTTTTCCCCCTCCTCAACTCGAGATTAGTGTCGATTCTTCTGCTTCGTCGGGAAAGGAATCTCGACGTTGCCATCGCACCTCAGGGGGAGACCAACTCACTCTGAAACTAGAGAGGAACTCCAGGGGCCATGCCACTATTTGAAAAGAGCCCGAGGTCCCCATCCACTCGAGATAAGAACTGATTCCCCTGCAACGACTCGAATGTCACTCCGAATATGAACTCATAACACGAAGGGAGGACAGAGAGCCCTATGGCACCTCTAGAAATAGCCCCAGATACCTACCTCAACTCGACAGGAGGGCTGACACCTCTCTTACACCTCGAGAGGGAAGTGCAGTTCTATGCTCCAACAAGAGACGATGTATGACTCCTCAGTGGAATCTCCATAGGAATCCTGAGATCCCTGTCATAGCTGGAGAGGAACCCTGAGTTTCCAGTCTCAACTCGAGATGAGGCCCTAGTCCCCTGCACAAACTCGAGAGGAATCCAGAGAGGCCCCTCCCAACTGGAAAGGATTCCTGACTTCCCAGAGACCACATCTCAGGTCCCGTCACAACTCTAGGGAACCCAAAATTCCTGCCGCAACTCGAGAAACATTGAGATTCCCCCTTCCATCTGGATTGAGGCCTGATTCCCCTGCCATGATTTCATAACACTCCCACGCTCTCCCTCGCAACTCGAATGGAGACTTGATTTCCCCGAGGCAATATGACAGGCTCCCTGAATTCCCCTTGGTACATGAAGAGGAATCTCAAGCCTCCCGCCACAACTCAAGACAAACCATGAGATTCCCCTGTCAACAAGAGATGAGGCCCTTTCCTCCTGCAGTGCCACGGGAGCAATCCCGAGTTCTCTCTCAAAACTCTAGAGAAGGCTTGACTCCTTTCATGCAACTAAAGCGGGCCAAAGGATCCCAGTCGAAACACATGGTGAAACTCCTGTTTCCTGCCATAACTCGAGGAGAGCCTCATGTTTCACACCTCATCTGGAAATGAGGGCACATTCCGTGCTTCAACTCAAGAGAAATTCCAACTTCCCCTCGCACCACAAGAGGAGGCCTGTCTCACCTACTGAATCTCGAGTGGAAATCCGTGGATCCTGCTGCAACAAAAAAGAACTCTGACTTCCTCTTCAACTCGACATAAGTCCTCATGCCGCTGCACCAGCTCCAATGGAACACACAGTATCCTCTCACAACATGACGGGAGGACTGACTCCCCTGCTGATCCTCTTGAAAAAGCACAAATTCCTTGACTGAAATTGACCAGAGGCCTGACACCCCTTTGACCACTCGAGAGGAAAACAGTTCCATGCCTCAACACCAGACAAGGCCTGAATCCCTAGTTGAACCTTGATTGGAAGCCCAAGATCCCAGTCGCAGCCAGAGAGGAACACTGAGTTTCCCAACTGAATTCTAGACACTGCCCTATTCCCTTGCAGTGACTCGACAGGAATCCCGACGTGCTCCTCACACTCGAAAAGAGACCTGACTTCTTGGAGGCAACACGAGCGTGTCGCTGAGGTCCCCATGGCAAATCTAAAGGAACCTCAAGCTTCCTGTTGCAACTCGAGAAAAACCACAAGATTCTCCCCTCAACACGAGATGAGGCCCTTTTCCAAACCACTGTCTTGAGAGAAATCCCACGTTCCCTTTTGAAACGCAAAAGGGTACTTAACACACTTGATGCAACTCAGGAGATACCCGTCCTCACTCGAGAGGAACACAAAGTTCCACACCACAACTCAAGAAGAGCCCCGTTTTCCCCCTCCTCAACTTGAGATGAGGGTCGATTCCTCTGCTGCGTCTGGAAAGGAATCCCGACGTTGCTGTCACCCCTCAAGAGGAGGTCGGTCTCACCTTGAAACTCGAGAGCATCCCTGGGAGTCATGCCTCCATTTGAAAAGACCCCGATTTTCCCTCCCACTCCAGATAATCCCCATCCCCCTGCACTAACTCGACTGTAACCACGAATATTGACTCAAAACAAAGGGAGGTGTGACACCCCTGTGGCACCTCGAGAAAAAGCCCAGATCCCTATGTCAAGTCGACAGGAAGCCTGACACCACTTTTACACCTCGAGAGGGAAGCAGACTTCCATGTCTCCACACGAGATGAGGCCTGACTCACCTGGTGAAACTCCATAGGAACCCCAATATGCATGTCAGAACTGGAGAGGAACCCTGAGGTTCTGGCCTCAACTCCAGATGAGGCGCTATGGCCCTGCACTGACTGGAGAGGAACTCTGAGAGGCCCCTCGCAACTCGCATGGAGACTTGACTTTCCTGAGGCAACACAAGCAGGTCCCTGACGTCCCTGTCGCAACTTGAGAGGAACTCCAAGTTTCCTGCCCCAACTAGAGAAAACCCAGGAGATTCTCCCCTCATCGTGAGATGAGGCCCCTTTCTGGTGCAGCATCTCGAGAGAAATCCCACCTTCCCTCTTGAGCCTTGAAAGGGTACTTGACACCCTTTAGGAAACTCAAGAAGTTTCCCGACATACCCATCTCCACTTGAAAGGAACACCGAGTTTCCTGCCACAACTCAAGAGCCCCGTTTTCCCCCTCCTCAACTCAAGATGAGGGTCGATTCCACTGCTTCGTTGGTAAAGGAATCCCGAGGCTGCCCTCGCACCTCAAAAGCAGGTGGGTCTCACCGTGAAACTCGAGCGCATCCCAAGAGTTGTGCCTCAATTCAAAAAGACCCTGATTTCCCCATCCATTCAGGATAAGCCTGATTCCCCATACTGACTCAACTGTAACCCGGAGTATCAACTCAAAACAGGAAGGGAGCAGTGACCGCCCCGTGGGAGCTTGAGAAAAAGCCCCAGATCCCTATGTTAACTCGACAGGAAGCCTGACACCACTTTTACACCTCTAGAGGATAGTGGACTTCCATGTCTCCACATGAGATGAGGCCTGACTCCCCTGTTGAAACTCCATAGGAACCCCGAGATCCATGTCAGATCTGGAGAGGAACCCTGAGGTTCCAGCCTCAACTCAAGATGAGGAATCCCGAGAGGCCCCTCACAACTCACATGGAGACTTGACTTTCCTGAGGCAACAGGAATGGGTCCCTGACGTCCCCGTCACAACTCGAGAGGAACCCCAATTTTCCTGCTGCAACTCGAGAAAACCCAGGAGATCCTCCCCTCAATGCGAGATGAGGCCCCTTTCCTCTGCAGCATCTCTTGATAAATCCCACCTTCCCTCTTGAGCCTCAAAAGGGTACTTGACACCCTTTAGGCAACTCAAGAAGTTCCCCGACATAGCCATCTCCACTCGAGAGGAACACCGAATTTCCCACCACAACTCAAGAAGGGCCCTTTTTCTACCCTCCTCATCTCAAGATGAGGGTCCATTCCCCTGCTTCGTCTGGAAAGGAATCTAGACGTTCCCTTTGCACCTCAGGAGTAGGCTGGTCTCACCTTGAAACTCGAGAGGAACTCCAGGGGTCGTACCACCATTCGAATAGACCCCAATGTCCCCATCCACTCAAGATAAGTTCTGATTCCCCTGCAACGACTCAAATGTCACCCTGAGTATCAACTCACAACAACAAGGGATGACTGAGAGCCCCGTGGCACCTCTAGAAATAACCCTAGATCCCTACCTCAACTCGACAGGAGAACTGACACCCCTTTTACACCTCGAGTGTGAAGCGCAGTTCAATGCCCCAACATGAGATGACATCTGACTTCCCAGTGGAACTCCATAGGAACCCCGATATCCCTGTCAGAGCTGGAGAGGAACCCTGATTTCCCCCCTCAACTCGAGATGAGTCCTTAATCCCCTGCACCAACTCAAGAGGAATCCTGAGAGGACCCTCACAACACGAAAGGATTTCTGAATTCCCAGAGACAACATGAAAGGCTCCCTCAGGTCCCGTTCACAGCTCAAGGGAACCCAAACTTCCTGCCTCCACTCGAGAAACACCTCGAAATACCCTGTTCCATGCAGACTGAGGCCTGATTCCCCTTGCATGACTCAGAGCACCCCCACACTCCCCCTCACAGCTCGAATGGAGACTTGTCTTCCCTGAGGCAACACAAAAGGCTCCGTGAATTTCCCGTGGTACCTGGAGAGGAATCCCAAGCCTTCCACCACAACTCGAGACAAACCATGAGATTCCCCCGTCAACGCAAGATGAGGCCCTTTTCTCCTGAAGCACCTGGAAAGCAATCCCGAGTTCCCTCTCAAAACTCGAGAAGAGGCTTGACTCCCTTCATGCAACTCAACGGTGCCCGAAACACCTGTCACAACTTGAGATGAAAGCCGAGTTTCCCGTCACAACTCAAAAAGTGCCTGGTGTTTCCCACGTCATCTCGAGATGAGGGCACATTCCCTGCTTCAACTCAGCAGGAATCCCAACTTCCCCTCGTACCACAATAGGCCTGTCTCACCTATTGAATCTCGAGGAAAAAGGGAACCGAGTTCCCCCTCAGCTGGAGATAAGTCCTGATTCCCCTGCACTGGCTTCAACGGAACACCAAGTATCCCCTCCCAACATGATGGGAGGCCTGTCTCCCCTGCTGATCCTCTTGAAAAAGCCAAAATTCCCCGCCTCAACTAGACTGGAGGCCTGACACCCCTTTGGCAAGTCGAGAGTAATGTAGAGTTCCATGCCTCAACACCAGACGAGGCCTGACTCCCTAGTTGAACCTTGACAAGAAGCCTGAGATCTGTCGCTGCTGGAGAAGAACACTGAGTTTCCCAACTGAACTCTAGAACTTTTAATCTTTTCTTGTCATTCATGAAATGTTAAGAGATTTATTTCTAAATTGCTTACATAGACAGGTACTAGTAATTTACTTTTTATTAAGGTAATAATTTTAATCTTTATGTTACCACATTTCAACATCATGATGAAGCAGAGAAATGAAATGCTCAATCCTGAAATGAATATTTTGAAATTAAGCTTCAGTTGCCTGGATTTTCTTGATAGTCAATTCCAGGTTTCCCAGAGTCTGTATTTTATATATTTTACTTT
Organism: Connochaetes taurinus; assembly: GCA_006408615.1. Classification (NCBI taxonomy): domain Eukaryota; kingdom Metazoa; phylum Chordata; class Mammalia; order Artiodactyla; family Bovidae; genus Connochaetes; species Connochaetes taurinus. The sequence goes on from SJXO01004851.1 coordinate 105,491, forward strand.
GGCTTCAGGAGCTTGTCATAGTTTTTTATTATATTGCTTGGTACAATTTTATTTTTATTCATGTCAATTTGAGTTAATATGGGAAACAGTTTAGCCTTGAATCATTTATTCTTAAAGCCTCTCAACTCTTCAAATGTATCTACTTATCTATAAATCATAATTTGAGACTCAGCTGGTAAGCTTTAGCAAAACTATTCTTGATTTAATCTTCCCATTGCTATTTATGATTTACTTAACATTTTTACAAACAATTTGCTCATAATTCTCATTTTAAGTATCAATTACTATCATTTGAATACAAGCTTTTCCTCTAAAAATGAAGGATGGCAGGATTCGTGAGCAGCAGGAATGGAGTGAGTCAGGGAGAGGGTTGTAGGACCTGCAGTCTGGAGGTTGGTGGAGGCCAGGTTATCGAGGCTCCTTGACGGCCATGGGAGCAACCTCATTTTTTAAATTTCATTTTTCTTTTATATTGGATTATGGTTGATTTACAATTTTGTGCTAGTTTCGGATGTACAGCAAGTTGATTCAGTTATTTGTACACATATACCCATTCTTTTTCAGTTCCTTTTCCCAGGTAGGTGACTACAGAATATTGAGTAGAGCGGTGAGCCAAGGGGGAGGAGGGATAAATTAGGAGTTTGGGATTAATATAGACACAATACTAGTATGAAATAGATAACCCACAAGGGAATGGCCTCATTTTTCTGCTGAGGTAGGAATCTATTGGAAAGATCTGAGCACTGGTTGGAATATGTGAAGATCTCTGAGTTAATCAAAGCTTCTAATAAAAAAGGAAAGGAAAATGTTTCCACAGTGTGGAATTTTCCATCACCTTTCCCACCTACACACTCGTTTCTTTCTGGACGTGAGGTGGTGAAGCTCTGCAGATTTATTGGGAGGGACAGGGCATGGACACTGTGGCTGCATTCTTTGTCTGAGTAACTTAATATCAGGAAGGCTGAAGGGTGACCCTTTCTGTGTCTCTAACCAGATTCAGTGAGAAGGAAAATGAAGGTGAGTTGCTGTATGTGGTGATAGTTTTCTAAGTCCATATGTTGGAGTTACCTATTATTAACATAACATAATAGTAAAGTGATTTGATAAACTCAGTGACAGAGTATCTTATTAGGCAGTTGTGAGACAACTTCAACAAGAACTGGGTGACACTATAAAAAAGCAGTCTATGTTGGATGCTTCACTGAAAGTCATGTCATGTTATTGTGCTATGTTAGAAGCTGAGGCACATGATTTGAAGAACAATAGTAAGCTACCACAACTATGTCAACTCACAAGTCAGGTATGTATGAAATTGAGCGTGTTAACAGTTAATATGTAGGATAAAGTGTTTTAGGACACTCATTTTCATGGTCAGCTTTCTTCTGTATTTTTGTTACAAGTAACTTACTACAATTTTCTTATCTTTATAATGCACTCGTTCCTTAAACTCTGACTTTCATCCTGCCATTTGCATTATATTACTTTTTTCTTATATTATTTACCCTCAGGAAAGTTGAGAATAGTGCCTCATTATTCACACAAGTTGAGAGCATTTTTTATCTTTGAAACAATACTTTTTAAAGTGATAGTTGTATTACCATGATGAAGCAAGCCAGATTAAAATCAGAGGATAATATTAGTTTAATGGAATGTTCAGAAAATTATCGTTTGTCATCATTCCTTTTGTGAATGGCTGTATAGTTCTGTATATATTTATTTCATGGATTTCAGAATAACTTATGCGGAAAGGGTATTATACAAACCAGTTGAAGTTTAGGCATTGCCTTCTTTCCTTTTCATTTTAAGTATATTTTAAAAGCATGGAGGTACTCAGATGCTGTAGAATATGTACATCCAAACTAGAGAATTAAGATTATCTGAAACCTGGCATTGGATTTTTTTAAAGCTATTGATATATAATTGACGTATCATAGAATTCACCCACTCAACATGTGTGGTTCAGTATCTCTTAGTCTAGAGAGGTGTAACTGGTGACTACAGTCAATTTTAGAGCATTTCCATCACCCCCTAAAAGAAACCCTGCATCCCTTTGCCACCACCTGTGGCCTCCTATCTCCCTCAGCCCCAGGCAACCCCCAGTCTAATATCTTGTCTCTGTAGAGATGCCTGTCCTTGGTATTTTATATAAATGGAATCATGCAGTATGTTCCTTTGGGATTAGCTTTTCTCATTTGACATCATGATTTCACAGTTCTTCCATGTGATAACAAGTATCAGTTCTTCTATTTCTGTTGGTTGTCAACAGTAAGCTAAGCCATGTATCCATCATCACTTAATGGAGCTTTGGGTTGTTTCCACTTTGGGGCTATTTATAATCTGCCTTATTGGCTATGCCAAAGCCTTTGACTGTGTGGATCACAATAAACTGGAAAATTCTGAAAAAGATGGGAATACCAGACCACCTGACCTGCCTCTTGAGAAATCTGTATGCAGGTCAGGAAGCAACAGTTAGAACTGGACATGGAACAGACTGGTTCCAAACAGGAAAAGGAGTATGTCAAGGCTGTATATTGTCACCCTGCTTATTTAACTTATAGGCAGTGTACATCATGAGAAACGCTGGACAGGAAGAAACACAAGCTGGAATCAAGATTACCAGGAGAAATATCAATAACCTCAGATATGCAGATGACACCACCCTTATGGCAGAAAGTGAAGAGGAACTAAAAAGCCTCTTGATGAAAGTGAAAGAGGAGAGTGGAAAAGTTGGCTTAAAACTTAACATTCAGAAAATGAAGATCATGGCATCCAGTCCCATCACTTCATGGGAAATAGATGGGGAAACAGTAGAAATAGTGTCAGGCCTTATTTTGGGGGGCTCCAAAATCACTGCGGATGGTGACTGCAGCCAAGAAATTAAAAGATGCTTACTCCTTGGGATAAAAGTTATGACCAACCTAGATAGCATATTCAAAAGCAGATTCATTACTTTGCTGACTAAGGTCCATCTAGTCAAGGCTATGGTTTTTCCAGTAGTCATGTATGAATGTGAGAGTTGGACTGTGAAGAAGGCTGAGAACCAAAGAATTGATGAACGCCACAGTTTGAACTGTGGTGTTGGAGAAGACTCTTGAGAGTCCCTTGGACTACAAGGAGATCCAACCAGTCCATTCTGAAGGAGATCAGCCCTGGGATTTCTTTGGAAGGAATGATGCTAAAGCTGAAACTGCAGTACTTTGGCCACCTTATGCCAAGAGTTGACTCATTGGAAAAGACTCTGATGCTGGGAGGGATTGGGGGCAGGAGGAGAAGGGAACGACCGAGGATGAGATGGCTGGATGGCATCACTGACTCAATGGGAGTGAGTCTGAGTGAACTCCGGGAGTTGGTGATGGACAGGGAGGCCTGGCATGCTGCGATTCATGGGGTCGCAAAGAGTCGGACACGACTGTGTGACTGAAATGACTGACTGACTGATAATGCTGTTGTGAACATTGATTTCCATGATTCTGTGTCCACATGTTTTTATTTCCCTGTGGTTGGATCTTATCCTCAGAGTTAGCTAGCTGATTTCACCTTTTCTTGGCCCTTGCTCAGACTGTCCTTTCTGTCTTTACAGTTTCTTTTCCTCTTGGGTAGTCCTTCATTATTTCAGACCTGGCGCCCAGTCTCTCCTCCTTCATGGAGCTCACTTGACTGTCCAGCTCTTTGAGCTTTGTCACATCAGCCCTTGTTACCTAGTCTCTGAGGAACAGTTTAGCCCCTAATTGTACACTGTTGAAATTTCTTCCATGAGGGGGAATTTTGGCTAAGTATACACTGGTGTAACAGGGAATATTTATTGATATGCACAGCACTTGTCTTGTGTAAATGGGTAGTAACAAAGGATTACAAGGAGGCACTTTTTGTTGTTGCTGTTCAGAAAAATGTATGGATCATCTCTGTAAACTATTAGGAAATGGGATTTAACTTTGCAAATAATTCTCTTTGGAATGTAATTCAACTTAGCAAAAAGTCTTTGTACTTCAGAAAAAGGCTTATGGGATTGTAATCAATATTTACAAGATTTATTAATTAGAGTCTTATTCTTAGTGTCTTCTTTTGGAAGGGACTTATTAACTTAGCCCTAGATACCAGCACTCTTGCCTGGAAAATCCCATGGACGGAGGAGCCTAGTAGGCTGCAGTCCATGGGGTCGCAAAGAGTCAGACACGACTGAGCGACTTCACTTTCACGCATTGGAGAAGGAAATGGCAACCCATTCCAGTGTTCTTGCCTGGAGAATCCCAGGGACGGGGGAGCCTGGTGGGCTGCTGCCTATGGGGTCACACAGAGTCGGACACGACTGAAGTGACTTAGCAGCAGCAGCAGCAGCAGCAGCAACAGCAGCAGATAACTCAAAACTGTATCACTCAAACTTCTTTAAAATCCTGGGACATTAAGATGGGAGTAGAGTAAGAGACATTCTACTAAGAGGTGATGTAGTCATTTTATGAAGAAAGATAGAGAAATATTATTGTAGAACAATAAGAGTGTAAAATCAAGTGCAACTGTTGTGTGACAAAGATGATAGTGAAGAATATATTTTGTGACTCTTGGTGGTTTGAACTTCTTTCTTTATTCTCTGAGTAATCCCTGGTCCTACATTCTATAATACAGATACCATCATATTTATTTGATCCTGCATTTGAGTTAGGCTGTGCTCAGTCCACTTTCTTCATTAGCAAACAGTATATTTTTATTCTTGAAGACTGATGATTTTCCAGCAAAGTTGGAAACTGCATCTTCAAAATGTCTGCACCTGGATGCAAAAAAATCAAGTTTTTCAACAGGAGTTATTATCTATGAAACTAATGCAAAAGAAATGTAAAAAACTAGAGAATAAAAAGAAGTTGGAGCAAGAAGTGGTGAACCTCAGAAGTCATATAGAAATGAATATGATAGAACACAGTCAAGTAGAGCAGTATCAACAGGAAATTGAAGAAAGAGCGAGACAGGATCTCGTAGACAAATTAAAGGAAGTCAACCTATTTTTGCAGGTTTATTTGTTGATCTGTCATGTGCTTGAACTTACTTTCACTGCACATTACATTTTGGATGTATAGAGCTTATATATTTCCTCTACCTCCCTGAGAGCAGTTAGTTTTGTAGATTTCTGGAAGGAAGGGGGCACTTGTTTTCCCTTTAAATATTTCAGTTCCCATCACATTTATCACTAAATTGATCTTTCAGAATGATTATCACTAAAGAATACTTTTACTTATAAGACCAACTGGTAAAAAACAAGATCATTAGGAAGAACAGAAAATATTGTAGTTCAAAACTGGTACTATCCTCTTGAATTATTAAGTTGTCTTGCTCAACTTTTAAAATTTTAAGTTGATCCCCTTATTCTTTGAATTATCAGATTATATAAGTACTACTATAACAGGGATTCCACTTTAATTTTATAATTCAGATTTAATTCACTCCACATTAATGATATTTGTTTTAAACTTCTGCTCTTTTTTTTTTCACCTTTGAAATTGCTCTCTGAATCATTGACTCAAAACTAAAGGGAACAAGTATAATTTTCCAGGATAATGATCATTTTTAAAATGATTTTTTTTTTCAATTTGCCTTAGACCCAAGCTGGATCTCAACAGATGGAACTCAGAATTAAAGACTTGGAATTTGAACTCTCCAAAATGAAAACTTTGCAAGAAGATACTAATTAATCAGAGTTGGAAAAATATAAGCAACTCTACCTAGTGGAATGTAAAGTTATAAAGTCATTGGAAGATAAACTAGAAAAGTTAGAGCTCGCCTACAGAACAAAGACCCTTCCCCGGTGTGTTTGGGTTCCCAACCACAGCTCCAGCGCAGGGAAACAGGCATGGCAAAAGACCTCTAAGAAGTGCTTTTCCCCCAGGCCTGTAAGCGGAGTTAACAGGATGCAGGAAAACAAGCCTCCTTTGGGGAAGAAGACAGAGCAAATTGGCGTGTATTTACAAGCCTTGATATGGAAGGACTCTGCTTCTACAATGGCAGAACTCCAGATCTGCTCAAAGGCCCAATTTTGCTGAGTCATGGACAAGATTGTGCTCTGTCCTTTGAGAGCCTTGCCAAGACATTCCTAGCTTCTGGTGATACTGCCCAGGAAGGAGCAGGCAGCGAGAGTGTGTGAAACATGAGTGGTGCCTTACCTGCATGAGCTCTGCTATTGCCTTTTCCTTTGACCCAGGTCTACTTGGAGAGGGGCTAGCATCGGGTCCGGTTGTTTCCAAATTGCCTAGGTAACAGAAGAGCAATTGATGCATTCTCAAGCTGTGGCTTGGCCACACAGACTCAGTGCCACACGGAGAGAATCAGCTTCCCTGTGCCCCTGTGTTGGGTATGCAGAACCACACCCAGAGTGTTACTCCGTTCACGTCAAGAAAGTTCCTGACAGACTTAAGTTCACTAGAGCTCGCCTACAGGGCAAAGATGTGTAGATGTGGCTTTCACCTTCCCCTGAGTGCTTGGGTTTCCTACACAGCCCCAGCATAGGAGAAAACAGTCTTCTTAAAAGACCTACAAGAAGCTCTTCTCCCCCATGCCTGTAAGCAGAGTTAACAGGATACGGGGAAAGGAGCCTCCTTTGGGGAGAAAGAGGTAGCAAACCGACGTATTTCTCTAAGCCTTCATCTGGAAGGACTGTGTTAGCTTCTACAACGGGAGAGCTCCAGATTTGCTCAGAGGCCCTATTTTGCTGAGTCACAGCTGAGATTCCGCTCTGCCCTTTGTGAGCCTTGCCAAGACATTCCTAGCTTCTGGCATTACTGTTCAGGAAGGAGCAGACAGTGGGAGTGTGTGAGACATGAGTGGCACATTACCTGCATGAGCTCTGCTATTGCCTTTTCCTTCGACCCAGGCCTACTAGGACAGGGGCAAGGGTCCGGTTGTTTCCCAACTGCCAAGGACAACAGTAATGAGAACTTTGCCAGAGGTAAGGGAAGAGCAATTGGATGGATTCTCAAGCGGTTTCTCAGCTGCAGAGACTCAGCGACTCACAGAGAGAATCAGGTTCCTTGTGACCCTGTGTTAGGTATGCGGCTCCACACCCAGAGTGTTACTCTGTTCACGTCAAGAAATTTCCTGCCAGACAGGTTCAGTAGAGCTCGCCTACAGAGCAAAGACGTGTGGGTGTGTTTTGGCCTTCCCTGGTGTGTTTGGGTTCCCTACCACAGCTCCAGCTCTGAGAAAACAACCCCTGAAAAAAGACCTCCAGGAAGTGAATTTCCCCAGGCCTGTAAGCAGAGTTAACAGGATGCTGGGAAGCAAGCCTCCTTTGGAGAAGAAGAGGAAGTAAACCGGCATGTATTTTCAAGCCTTAACTTGGAAGGACTGTGTTAGCTTCTACAACAAGAGAGCTCCAGATCTGCTCAGAGGCCCGATTTTGATGAGTCACTGCCGAGATTCTGCTCTGTCCTTTTCAAGCCTTGCCAAGACATTCCTAGCTTCTGGTGTTACTACCCAGGAAGGAGCAGGCAGTGGGAGTGTGTGAGACATGAGTGGCGCCTTACCTGCATGAGGTCCGCTATTGCCTTTACCTTCGACCCAGGCCTACTTGGACAGGTGCAAGGGTCCGGTTATTTCCCAACTGCCAAGGGCAACAGCAATGAGAACTCTGTCAGATATAAGATGCCAGGATCCATCCCCAGTGGATCAAGGGTAATTCGAAGGGGAGACTGCATGGTTTCTTAGAAAGAATTATTTAATTGGAAATATAAGAGAGATTCGGAAGAAATAGTGTAGTAGGAAATTTTAGTGGAGAAAAGATGCTGAATAACTTGGTTTACGTGGAAAACCAATAAAGTCAAAGACAAGGAACTTGCACCATCTACGTTCGGCCACCGGTGCCCTCTTGAATAGTGGAGGGTGAGCCGCCTTGGGCTCCCTCTCGTGTGGATCTTAAAAGCCAGGGCAAGTAAGTAGACATGGTGAGCCTCCATGCCCCAGATGGGAATTCAGCCAGAAAATAGAATAAAGAAGACATGGGGAAAACCAGTCTTTTCAGTGACTGGCGCATCTTCTATTGTCCAGAAAGGCCTTTTATACATTTTTTTTGTACATAGAGACCAATGGATAATATAAAATTATGCAGCATCAGCAGCCCCGACTCTTATCGAGACCAGGTTTTCTCTCTGCATACCTAGTTGTATACACAAGTCTTAGGTGATTCACATCATCTTCTGGATAGAAGGCCAATTATCATTATATGGTCCTTTTCTGATAAGGATCTGTCAACCAGAGAACTTATTTGTGTTGTTCTTCCCAAAGTCTGGTGCCACTCTCAAAAAGCACTAAATAAAGTTACATTCTTACATAGCAAGGACACAACAATTTATAACAATGAAAAGGAGTACAGTGATTTATAACAAAGATAAAAGTAATTAATTCAAAAGTCTAATGTTGCTAACATCAAAACTACTATATTCCTTTTTCTATATCCCAATTACATTGATTAATATCCTTCAGGTGTCTAAAAGATAAAGAATGTGGAGGCCTGGCAGCAGTCATTGACTCAACAGTGAAACCCATCACCAATATAATTTTTAGCTCTTTAGAAAAGGCTCTGTATCTTTAAGATGCTTTAAGCTTCATGCCTCTCATGGTTGCAGGCCATAAAGAATCACAAGTTGTAAAACTCTGGGCAGATCCATCAGGTAAGTTAGAAAGCTATCAGAGGGGTTTAAGCTGAGACATTCTTCTTATATGCAGGAGACTGTTAACTGCAGCTCTAAGTTAACTCTTTTTAGAAGCAGAAGAGTGGGAAGCACAGTACAATAAGGCAGGCAGACTCTGGTTTTGGGGGATAGATGTTCAGGAAAACCCAGGGGGAAACCCTGAAGCTAGATCACGCCTTGAGGTATGTCCGGCATACTTCCTCATGACCTTTGCCATGGGCAGGATTCTTCATGCTGGCTCCCAGCAGTAACGGAAGAGCAATTAAATGGATTCTCAAGCAGTTTCTTGGCCTCACAGACTCAGCACCTCACGGAGAGAATCAGGCTCCTTGTGCCCCTGTGTTGGGTATATGGCTCCACACCCAGAGTATTACTCTGTTCACATCAAGAAATTTTTTGACAGACTTAGGTTCACTAGAGCTCACCTACAAAGACTTGTGGGTGTGTTTTGGCCTTCCTCTGTGTGTTTGGGTTCCCTACCACAGCCCCAGCTCTGGGAAAACAACCCCAGAGAAAAGACCTCCAGGAAGCGCTATTTCCCCAGGCCTGTAAGCAGAATCAACAGGATGCTGGGAAGCAAGCCTCCTTTGGGGAAGAAGAGGCAGCAAACTGGCATGTATCTGCAAGCCTTAATTTGGAAGGACTGTGTTAGCTTCTACAACGGGAGAGCTCCAGATCTGCTCAGAGGCCTGATTTTGCTGAGTCACAGCTGAGATTCTGCTCTGCCCTTTGCGAGCCTTGCCAAGACATTCCTAGATTCTGGCATTACCGCCCAGGAAGGAGCAGGCAGTGGGAGTATGTGAGACATGAGTGGTGCTTTACCTCCATGAGCTCCGCTATTGCCTTTTCCTTCGACCCAGGCCTACTTGGACAGAGGCAAGGGTCCAGTTGTTTCCAAACTGCCAAGGGAAACAGCAGTGAGAGCTCTGTCAGAGGTAACAAAAGAGCAATTGATAGATTAACCAGCAGTTCCTAGGCATCACAGCCTCGGCACCCCATGGAGAGAATCAGGCTCCCTGGGCCTCTGTGTTGGGTATGAGGTTCCACACCCAGAATTTTACTCCATTCGTGCAAAGAAAGTTCCTGACAGACTTACGTTCACTAGAGCTTGCCTTCAGAGCAAAGACATGTTGATGTGGTTTTGGCATTCTCCTGTGTGTTTGAGTTTCATACCACATCCCCAGTTCAGTTCAGTCTGTCAGTCGTATCCAACTCTTTGCTACCCCATGAATCACAGCACGCCAGGCCTCCCTGTCCATCACCAACTCCCGGAGTTCACTCAGACTCACATCCATCGAGTCAGTGATGCCATCCAGCCATCTCATCCTCTGTTGTCCCCTTCTCCTCCTGCCCCCAATCCCTTTCAGCATCAGAATCTTTTCCAATGAGTCAACTCTTCGCATGAGGTGGCCAAAGTACTGGAGTTACAGCTTTATCATCATTCCTTCCAAAGAAATCCCAGGGCTGATCTCCTTCAGAATGGACTGGTTGGATCTCCTTGCAGCCCAAGGGACTCTCAAGAGTCTTCTCTAACACCACAGTTCAAACGCATCAATTCTTTGGTGCCCAGCTTTCTTTACAGTCCAACTCTCACATCCATACATGACTACTGGAAAAACTATAGCCTTGACTAGACGGACCTTAGTTGGCAAAGTAATGTCTCTGCTTTTGAATATGCAGTCTAGCTTGGTCATAACTTTTCTCCCAAGGAGTGTCTTAATTTCATGGCTGCAATCACCATCTGCAGTGATTTGGAGCCCAAAAAAATAAAGTCTGACACTCTTTCCACTGATTCCCCGTCTATTTCCCATGAAGTGATGGGACTGGATGCCATGATCTTGGTTTTCTAAATGTTGAGCTTCAAGCCACCTTTTTCATTCTCCTCTTTTACTTTCATCAAGAGGCTTTTTAGTTCCTCTTCATTTTCTGCCATAAGGCTGGTGTTATCTGCATATCTGAGGTGATTGATATTTCTCCCAGCAATCTTGATTCCAGCTTGTGTTTCTTCCAGTCCAGCATTTGTCATGCTGTATTCTGCATATAAGTTAAATAAGCAAGGTGTCAATACACAGCCTTGACGTACTCTTTTTCCTATTTGGAACCAGTCTGTTGTTCCACATCCAGTTCTAACTGTTGCTTCCTGACCTGCATACAGATTTCTCAAGAGGCAGATCAGGTGGTCTGGTATTCTCATCTCTTTCAGAATTTTCCACAGTTGATTGCGATCCACACAGTCAAACGTTTGGCATAGTCAATAAAGCAGAAATAGATGTTTTTCTGGAACTCTCTCACTTTTTCCATGATCCAGCGGATGTTAGCAATTTGATCTCTGGTTCCTCTGCCTTTTCTAAAACCAGCTTGAACATCAGGGAGTTCACGGTTCACGTATTGCTGAAGCCTGGCTTGGAGAATTTTGAGCATTTCTTTACTAGCATGTGAGATGAGTGCAATTGTGAGGTAGTTTGAGCATTCTTTGGCATTGCCTTTCTTTGGAATTGGAATGAAAACTGACATTTTTCAGTCCTGTGGCCACTGCTGAGTTTTCCAAATTTGCTGGCATATTGAGTGCAGCACTTTCACAGCATCATCTTTCAGGATTTGAAATAGCTCCACTAGAATTCCATCACCTACACTAGCTTTGTTCGTAGTGATGCTTTCTAAGGCCCACTTGATTTCACATTCCAGGTTGTCTGGCTCTAGATGAGTGATCACACTATCATGATTATCTGGGTCGTGAAGATCTTTTTTGTACAGTTCTTCTGTGTATTCTTGCCACCTCTTCTTATATCTTCTGCTTCTGTTAGGTCCATTCAATTTCTTCCTTTATTGAGCCCATCTTTGCATGAAATATTACCTTGGTATCTCTAATTTTCTTGAAGAGATCTCTAGTCTTCCCCACTCTGTTCTTTTCCTCTATTTTTTTTTTTTTTTTTTGCATTCATCGCTGAAGAAGTCTTTCTTATCTCTTCTTGCTAGTCTTTGGAACTCTGTATTCAGATGCTTATATCTTTCCTTATCTCGAGTTCCCTCTCAAAACTCGATAGGAGGCTTGACTCCCTTTAGGCCACTCAAAGGTCTCTAGAAATACCCGTCGCAACTCCAGAGGAGAGCAGAGTACTTTCCTTCAATTCGAGACGAGGCCTGATTCCCCAGGTGAACCTTGAACGCAACCCCGAGATCCCTGTCGCCACTGCAGAGGAACACAAAGTTTCTGGACTGCTAGTGACTATATAACATCCAGCTGAAAACTAGCAGCAGGGTACTCTTTCTGCCCCTTTCTGATGCCTATGTCAGAAGCTTTCTCTATCTCCTTTATACTTTATTAAAACTTTATTACACAAAACCTCTGAGCAATCAAGCCTAGTCTCTGGCCCCTGATTGAAATCTTCTCCTTCAGGGCCAAGAATCCTGACCTCATGATTCAACAACAACCTTTCAACAGCAACCCCAAGATCCCTGTTGCCACTGCAGAAGAACATGGAGTTTTTGGACACAAGTCTAGATGAGGCCCATTTCCCCTTCAGTGACTTGTGAGATATCCTGAGGTGCCGGGCACAACTCAAAATGAGACCTGACTTCCCTGAGGCAATATGAGCAGGACCCTGAGGTCCACGTCGCAACTCGAGAGGAACCCCAAATTTCCTGCCACACCTTGAGGTAAACCACAGGATTCTCCCTTCAATGCGAGATGAGGCCCTTTCCCACTGCAGCGTCTTGAAAGAAATCCCACGTTCCCTCTTGAAACTCGAAAGGGTACTTGACACCCTTTATGCAACTAAAGAAGTTCCAGCATTCCCATCCCCACTCGAGAGGAACACCAAGTTTCCTGGCACAACTCACTCTGAGCCCCTTTTCCCCTCCTCATCTCGAGATGAGGGTCGATTCCCCTGCTTTGTCTGGAAAGGAATCCCAATGTTCCCGTCGCACCTCAAGAGGAGGCCTGTCTCACCTTGACACTCGAGAGGAACTCCAGGGGTCGTGCCACAATTTGAAAAGACCCCGATGTCCCCATGCACTCAAGATTAGGCCTGATTCCCCTGCAACGAATCGAATGTAACCCCAAGTATCTAAGAAAGCCTCAAATTGTTTGTGGTGGCTAATACACGAACAAAATAATAGTCCATTGTGAGTTGCGTAGAAATGCCCCTTCCACTTTGGTTTTATTGTAGTGGAAGTGATTAAAAGCTAGGTAGACAAAAAAAGATCTTCACAACCCTGATAATACGATGGAATGATCACTCACCTAGAGCCAGATATTCTGGAATGCAAAGCCAAGTGGGCCTTAGGAAGCATCACTTCAAAGCTAGTGGAGTTGATGGAATTCCAGCTGAGCTATTTCAAATCCTTAAAAATGATGCCGTGGAAGTGCCATTTGCCATGGCCATGAGGAGGGGCCATGCCAAAATTAGAGAGTAGGCTCGTGGATATTGCACCTGGAAAGAGTGCTTGAGCACATCACTCCCAGAGAGCAAACCCCCACCACAATTCAAGAGGAACACTCCACCACAACTCTAGAGGTGCCCCCCGAACACTACAACTAGGGAAGACCTGACTTAACACAACTCGAGAGGGGCCTGCACACCACAACTGGAGAGGAGCCCACCCAACACAACTAAGTATTGACCCCCACACCAGCTAGAGAGGAGCCCCGTGCCACAGGTAGTTTAGCCACCCACACATCGAAACTAAACAGAAGCAACCCTGCACACTGCTACTAGAGAGGGGCCACCCAAAAAAAAACTCGAGTGGAGGCCCCACCTCTCCTCGAGAGTAACACCAAGTCTCCGGATGAAACTCAAGAGGAGGCCCCCACCACAACTAGAGAGGAGCCCACACACTGCAACAAGAAAGGAGCCCACCCAGACACCACATGAAGAAAAAAGGCCCTGCATCCCGCCCCTAGAGAGGCGCAATCTCGTACACCTCATCTAGAAGGAGGCTCTACACCACTACTAGAGAGTAGCCCATTAAACCACAAATAGAGATGAGCCAGAAAACTCCATCTAGAGAAGAGCTGCACAGCTTAATGCAACAAGACAGGAGTTCCCACTCCACAGCTAAAGAGAACTTCCCCAGGCACAGCACTCCCAGGGAAGAGTGCCCCGGTGCACCACAACTAGAGAGAAGTCCAATCACCAAAACTGGAGAGTTGAATACATGCCACAACCAGATAATTGACCCGCAGGTGCAACTAGAGGAGCACACCACCAAAACTAGAGACGTGTTCCACCCTCCCTTACATCGTATTTAGAGTGGAGAATCACTGCCACAACTAGAGTGGACACCCCTCCCACGGGTGGAGGGATGTCCACTCATCATAATTAGAAAAAAGTGCCCATACACATCACAACTAGAGTGGAACTCCCACACGGATCAAAACAAAAGAGGAGGCCAACACTGCAGCTAGAGAGGAGACCCCTGCCACAATTAGAGATAATCCCCCCTTAACATCGCCATTAGAGAGGAGCATACCCACAAATCACAATTAGACAGAAGCCTCCTTCCACAAGTATAGTGGAGCCCACCATGTTACAACTAAAGAGGCCTCCCATTGTCGCAACTAGAGAGTAGTCTCCTGCACATTAAAGCTAGAAAAAGTGCCCCTTCACATCATAACCAGACAATAGCCACCCCCATCACAGTTTGAGGAGAGCACTCTACCACAACTAAAAAGGAGCCCAACTACCACAACTAAAAAGGAGCCCTCCTGACACAACTAGAGTAGAGTCTGCAAATGACAAGTAGAGAGGAGCCGACCCACCACAAATAAAGAGTGGGCCCCCATTGCAACTAGAGTGGAGCCCCATTCTGCAAATAGAGAGTAGCCTCCCACACAGTGGAGGTAGACAGGGACTACCCTGCACAGCGCTACTAGAGAGGATCTGCCCCACTGCAGCTCAAGATGAGGCTCCACCACAACCCTAAGAAGCCTGAGTCACCTGCTGTAACTCAAGAAGCACGCCAAGTTCCCTGCTGCAATTTGACAGGAGCCCTAGGCAATAACAAGAAAAGGGGCCTCTGGCCATAATGATACTGGGGCTCCCTGGATAAAACTGAAGTGGATTCCCCCAGAAAAGCTAGAGTGGATTCCCTCCCACATATCACACCTAGAGAGAAGCCACTCTGCCTCAAATAGAGACGAGCTCCCTGAAGTATTGAATGGCATCCTTCACAAATAGAGAGAAGCAATCCCACTAATGTTAGTGAGGAATCCCTATCACCAAAAATAGAGGACCTTCCCCATGGAGTCACCCATACCCCAACCAGAGAGGACATTACCCTGCAACTCGTGAGGACTCCTCCACCACTACTCGAGAGGAACCCAATGGGCATCACACATTGAGAGGAGCCCCTCTGCTGATAATAGAGACAAATTTTGCACCACTAGAGAGGAGCTTGAACACCACAACTAGAGGGAATTGAATCCACCACAACTACAGAGTTGACCCTGACCACAACTAGAGAAATCCCATGCCAAAACTAGTTAGTAGCCACCCTAACATTGCAACAAGAAAGGAGCCACCCTTCACATCCCTGCTAGAGATGAATTTCCCCAAGGAAACTTGAGAGGATGCCCCACCACAAGTCAAGAAGAACCCTGAGTAACCCCCCAACTTGAGAGGAATCCAATTTCCCCACCACACCTCAAGTGGAACCCTGAGTCCCACGCTGCAATTGGAGAGGGACACTGAGTTCCCACCACAACTAGAGGGGAGATTTGAGTCCCCTGATACAAGAGGAATCCCGAGTTTCCTGCCACAAACTTGAGAGAAACACCATGTTCCTCACTGCAAATCTAGAGAAGCCCTGTACCAGGGTCCAGCCCTGGTTGGATCCAGGGTTATCCGAAGCATGAATGGCATCAGCAACTGAGAGAGACAGAGAAAGAGATAAGGAAGGAATTATGCAGTTAAGAAAATAGAGGAGAGAAGAAGGCTGATATTCCTTGGTTTACACAGAAAGCCAATGAAGCCCCAGCACGGGACTTGCTCTGTTCACATAGGCCACAGGCACCCTCTCAAATAGCTGAAGGTGCCCCACCTTGGGGGAGGGCGGGGAGAAGGGTTCCACTTTCTCGAGTGGGTCTTAGAAGCCCAGACAAGAAAGTGAACTCAGAGGGCCCCTGCACTCCAGGGAATCAGCCTGAAAAATAAAAAGAAAGAACAATATGGGGAGACCAAGCTTCAGTGAGCAAGGCCCGTCACTTTATTTTCAGAGAGAGCTTTTATACCCTGAGTTGTACATTGAGCAAAGTGAAAAATGCAGAGTCAGCTCAACATTCCATCAGTATCAACTTTTATCGATACCAGGTTTCTTCCTGCATACCGTTTCATAAACAAGGGTCTTATTATTTGTACATTATCTTCTGGCCCAGAGGCCTGTTGATATTTTATGACCCCTTTTTGATAAAGGTTGGTCAGCTAAAACACTTACTTTCCCTTGAAATGTTTTTTCTTAAATTCCTTAGCCTGTGTCACCCTGAAAGTACAGTTACATTTTAATGGAGCAAAGATTCAGTGGGTTGTGGCAAAGAAAGAACTTATTAACTCAAAGTCTAATGTTGCTAATGTTAAGGCTACTACTTGTTTTTTCTACATCTTAACTATATGCACTCCCAGGAACACAATGGATAAGGGATGTGGGAATTTGGCTGCAAGCATTGGCTCAACAATGTTGCAAGAGTCTGGATAAACCTGCCAAGTAAGCTAGAATGCTTACTTGAATTGAAACACTCCTTTCATGTCCAGGAGATTTATCAGCTAGAGCCCTAAGTTAATTTTTTCCAGAAAAAGGTGGTCGGGGGTAGCCCCCTGTTAATGTCAGAAGAGTTGGTGAAAGGCATAAAATAGTAAGACAGACAGATGCTAATTTTGGGGTAGATGCTGGAGCAGGTCCAGGGGGTCCCTCGAGTCCTGATCCGCCTTGCTCATCAGGTCTCTCCACGTGACCTTGTCATGGGTGGGATCGGCCCAGGGAGTCCCTCTAGTCCTGAAGCCTTACTTGTCAGGTCTCCTTCACATGACCTTGTCATGTGTGAGATCTCCCATGCTGGCTCCCGGCAGCCCTGGGATCAGATTTCCACATTCTCCAGAGTGACACCCTTCACAGATCCTGAAGCGGGGTCACACGTCCATGTTCACCAGGGTGTAAACCCTCCCAGTTCATGTACCTGGTCTCACATGTCCACAGTCTCCAGGTTAACACCCCTCCCAGTTCTTGTACCTGGCTCACACATCCACAGTCTCCAGTGTGACCCCACCTCACCAAACTTTGTACCTCAGTTTATTTGACCTCAGTCTCCAGGGTGACACCATATCTCAGACCCTGTACCTAGGGTCACATGTTCATGGTGACTAGGATGACAAACCTCCCCAGACACTGTACCTGGTGTCACGTGGGCACAGTCACCAGAGTTACCCCAACTTCCAGACCCTGTACCTGGGGTCACACATACACTGTCTCCAAGGTGAGCCCCTCACAGACACTCCCCTGGAGTCACATATCCACATCTCTAGAGTGACTCATCCAAAATCCTGTACCTGGGTCACACGTCCAGTCTCCAGGGTGACTCCCTCCCAGACCCTGCACCTTGGATCACATGTCCCTAGTCTCCTGTGTGATGTCAATTTTCAGACACTGAACCTGTGGCCACAGGTCCACAGGCTCCAGTGTAACCCCCTTCCTGGACTCTGTAACTAGGATCACATGTCCTCAGTTCCCAGTGTGACCCCACCTCTCATAATCTGTACCTGGAGTGAGTTGTCCATTTTCCAGGGTGACCCCCCCCC
The DNA here is from genome assembly GCA_006408615.1 of Connochaetes taurinus. Taxonomy (NCBI): domain Eukaryota; kingdom Metazoa; phylum Chordata; class Mammalia; order Artiodactyla; family Bovidae; genus Connochaetes; species Connochaetes taurinus. The sequence continues at coordinate 122,949 of SJXO01004851.1, forward strand.
CCCGCCAGACCGTGTACTTGTTTCCACATGTCCACAGTCTCCAGGATGACTGCCCTCCATTACCCTGCAGCTGGATTCACATGTCCACAGTCTCCAGTGTGAACTCCATTTCACACACTGCACCTGGGCTCACACGTCCATATTCTCCAGGGTGACACCCCTTGAAGACCCTTTACCTGTGCTTAAAAGTCCGCTGTCTCCAGAGTGACACCCCCCCATACACTGTACCTGGGGTCACATGTCCAGAGTCTCCTGGGTCATTCCCATCCCAGATCCTGTACCTGGGGTTAGATATCCAAATGTCTAGGGTGACCCCATTCAGAACCTGTATCTATGGTCACATGTCCAGTCTCCAGGATGATGTCTCTCCCAGACAGTGCTCCTGGGGTCACATGTCCACAGTCTCCAAGGTGACCCCATCCCCTAACCCTGCACATTTGTCACTAATCCACAGTCTCCAGGGTGACCTCACCCCAGACCCTGCACCTGAGGTCACACTTCCACAATCTCCAGGGTGACCCCACCACACCAGACCATGCACCTGGGGTCACATGTCCACAGTCTGCAGGGTGACACTCTCCCAAACCCTATGCCTAGGGTCACATAGCTACAGTCCCCTGGGTGATCCCCTCCAGACACTGTACCTGGAGTCACACGTCCACAGTCTCCAGGGTGACCCCTTCCCAAGCCCTGCAACTGGGCTCACTATTCCACAGTCTCCAGGATGACCTCCTCCTTACCATTCCCCTGGGGACATATATCTACACTCTCCAGAGTGACCACCCCAGTCTCTGTCCTTGAGGTCACATATCCACAGTCTCCAGGGTGACACTCCTCCCCAGACCCTGAACCTGGCGTCACACACCAACACTTTCAAGGCTTACACTTTTCCAGACCCTGAAACTGGGGTCACATGTCCACAGATTCCAGGGTGACTGCATCCTGGAATGCAGATCAGAACCTGCAGTCACACATCCACCGTCTTCATGGTGAACCCTCTCCCTACACCCTGCAACTGGGATCACATGTCCACAGTCTCCAGGGTGACCCCACACTCAAGACCCTGTTTGTGGGTTCACACATCCACAGTCTCCAGGGTGACCCCACCACCCAGATCCTGCACCCAGGGTCTCATGTCCACTGTCTCCAGGGTGACCACACCCTTCAGACCTGTACGTGGGGTCTCATATCCACAGTCTCAAAGGTGATACCCTTCCCCACATCCTATACCAGTGATCACATATTCAGTCTCCAAGGTGACCCCACCTCCCAGACTCCACACCTAGGCTCACACATCCACAGTCTCCAGGTTGACCCCACCTCCCAGTACTGTACCTAGGGTCACACATCCACAGTCATAAGGGTGACCCCACCTTCTAGACCCTCTACTGGGGTCACCCATCCACAGTCTCCATGGTGAACCCACCTCCCAGAACCTGCACCTGGGTAGCAGTTACAACAGACAATGAAGAAATAGAAAGGATTATAATGGACTATTATGAGCAACTATATATCAATAAAATCAATAAATGGAAGAAATAGACAGATTCTTAGAAAAGTTCAATTATTCAAGACTGTATCCACAACATCCAAATTTGGTGAAGATTGAAACACATGTCTGGCCAAAGAAGATAAAGAGATTGTAAGTAAGCATATAAGAGTATACTCAAGATGCCGGTGGAATGCACATACAGTCAACTTTGGAAGACAGTTTGGCCCTTTTCTCCAAATCTAAAGAGTCTCACCTTAGGAATCAAGAAGTGCACCTGTTGTATTTAGACAACTGCTTTGAAAAACTGAAATAAAAACTGCTGCTGCTGCTGCTGCTGCTGCTGCTAAGTCGCTTCAGTCATGTCCGACTCTGTGCAACCCCATAGACGGCAGCCCACGAGGCTCCCCCATCCCTGGGATTCTCTAGGCAAGAATACTTGAGTGGGTTGCCATTTCCTTCTCCAATGCATGAAAGTGAAAAGTGAAAGTGAAGTCACTCAGTTGTGTCCGACTCTTAGCAACCCCATGGACTGCAGCCTACCAGGCTCCTCCATCCATGGGATTTTCCAGGTAAGGGTATTGGAGTGGAGTGCCATTGCCCCCACTCAGACTGCTATTACAAGAGTGCTATTCATAATTCATAATAATTAAAAACTTAAAAATATCAGGATATCCTTCCATAGATGTGCATTCATAGGTAAATTAAGGAACAGACATTTCAAGGGGAGCACAAAAGAGCACACCCAAAATATGCCCATTTGACAAGTGGATTCTTTTAGATTGATTAATTTAAAAAAACAGCAGCCCCCGGAGAATATTTGAAAACCAAGTAGAAATGTCATTTTATGAAGTAGATTTACATTTATTAAGGATATCTCCATCTGTAAGGATGTATCCCTCTCTGGACAAGGAAATGGAGGATGACTAAATATCAAGAATGACTTGACTTGGCTAAATGACTTGACTAAATATCAAGAAGATCTATGGAGTAGACCTGGATGTTAATCTCCATAACCACCATACCTTTGTTTACTGTGTTTCACTTAATAATCTCCCTTAAATGGCTTCTTCCATCCCCTAACCTCCTCCTTTCATTCTTAGCTGATGATAGCATTTAAGATAAAATCTTGGACCATTTCAGGAAGTGACTCAGTTTTCCCCAGAGGTATGCATGGCATATATTAAACTTGTGATTGTTTTTCTCCAGTCCATCTCCCTTTCATTATGAGCATCTCAGTGAAGGACATTGAGGGTAGAGGGAAAATTATTTTTCCTCTCATATAATGCAATACAATAGTGTTCAGATATATAAGGAATGAACAACCAACCCATTTATTTTAAAAAAGAAAAGCATGAATCTAACACTACACTTGTATTACTAAGTGAAGGAATCCAGCCTCAAGTGCTACACACTCTATGACCTTATAAGACATTCTATAAAAGGTAAAACAGACATGATAAACAGTTCATGGAATATGTGGCTGAAATATTTCACATGATATTTTAGTGATGAATACCTGCCACTATGCATTTGTCTAAGCACAGAATTTTGTTTTCAGAAGCCAACAAGTAAATTGTTACCTGTTAACATTTATTTATTTATAGTATGGGAGTGTCAAAGACTGAAATGCAGAATTTAACAAAGAATCTAACAGATTGAGAAATATATGAAAATCTTCAAACTTCCCTGGTGGGCCAGTGATTAAGACTCCACGTTGCCAATGCAGGAGATGTGGGTTCAATTCCTGGTCAGGGACCTAAAATCCTGCATGCCACCATACAGCCAAGAGATTAAAAAGAAGAAGAAAATTTTTTAAAAAGCCACTCCTAGTGTTAGGACAAAATTATCTGACCTAAGTTCGCTGTGGAAATGAATAGAATCTGCAGGCAAAAGGCAAAATGTACCAAACATAAACAATGGGCATTGTAAGTTCTTTCCATGGGGGGTTGTAGCTAATAGGATTGAAACTATCATATCAGTCATCAAATGGAATAAGCACTGAATTTGATAAATGACAAGTAGTGGAAGCCAAGTTTCTTACCACTGGAGTGGGAAGTTACAGGCAGACAAAGGGAGAAGTTTATAATACCTGTGTCATAAGAAATCAGGTTGGAGACATCATTATAAACTATCCTTAGTGTAATACAGAAACACATAGCTCCATGTGAAAATCTTCATAACCGTGTGTATGCATAGTCTGGGATATATGCATATGTATTTCCATACATTTTCTGCTGAGATTATTAAGTTCCCACATGCAAATTTTTATTAACATTCTTTAATAAAAAGAAACAAGGACTCTTTAAATATGTGACTTATACTAGGACTGAGACAATAAATATGTAAAGCAGCATAATCTTAAAATATGAAAAAGAAGAACCAAAAAAACCCATGAAAGCTGAATTATGTAAAATAAAAGCGGGAAAGCATGGAAAAAGCTCTCAATAGCCAAAGCAAGAATGAACTAAGCTGGCTAATCAGCTGGATTATAGTCAAAAGAAAGTGAAAGTGAAGTCTCTCAATCATGTTTGACTCTATGCAACCCCATGGACCATACCCTACGAGGCTCCTCCATCCATGAAGTTTTCCAGGCAAGAGTACTGGAGTGGGTTGCCATATCCTTCTCCAGGGGATTTTCCCTACCCAGGGATCAAACCCAGGTCTCCTGCATTGCAAGCAGATGCTTTTACAGTGTGAACCACCAGCAAAGCTCCCAAAAGTTTAAACTAATTTTCAGGTGTCCAAAAAGGCAAAAAGAAAAAAAAAGATTATATGAGTAGTGTTGAATAAAAATCTCTATGCAGAAAGATTCTAAATAATTGATACAGACACTCAGCTGTCCATCAAGTATGTGACGTTAACTCCCCTCTCCTCAAATGTGGATCCTGCATTATGACTTCCACCTTAATAAGGCACTCAGGATGGACGTGGAGGAAATCAACAATAAAGACAAATGACAAATGTTGGCAAAAATGTACAGAAATTGGAATTCAAACTTTACTTGTGGAGAAGTAAAATGGTGTGCAAAACCACCATTTTCTCAAAAACATAAAATGTAATTATATCACTCAGCAGTGGCCACAGGACTGCAAAAGTTCAGTTTTCATTCCAATCCCCAAGAAAGTCAATGCCAAAGAATGTTCCAACTACCACACAGTTGCACTCATCTCACACGTTAGCAAAGTAATGCTCAAAATTCTCCAAGCCAAGCTTCAACAGTACGTGAACCATGAACTTCCAGATGTTCAAGGTGGATTTAGAAAAGGCAGAGGAACCAGAGGTCAAATTGCCAACATCTGTTGGATCATTGAAAAAGTAAGAGAGAAAAACATCCAGAAAAGCATCTACTTCTGCTTTATTGACAATGCCAAAGCCTTTGAGTGTGCAAAGCACCACAAACTGTGGAAACTTCTTAAAGAGATGGGAATACCAGACCACCTTACCTGCCTCCTGAGAAATATATATGCAGGTCAAGAAGCAATAGTTAGAACTAGAAATGGAACAACAGACTGGTTCCAAATCGGGAAAGGAGTATGGCAAGGCTGTATGTTGTCACCCTGCTTATTCTACTTATATGCAGAGTACATCATGTGAAATCCCGGGGCTGGATGGAGCACAAGCTGGAATCAAGACTGCCGGAAGAAATATCAATAATCTCAGATATGCAGATGACACCACTCTTATGCAGAAAGCAAAGAAGAACTAAAAAGCCTCTTGATGACAGTGAAAGAGGAGAGTGAAAAAGTTGGCTTAAAACTCAGTATTCATAAAACTAAGATCATGGCATCCGGTCCCATCACTTCATGGCAAATAGATGGGGAAACAATGGAAACAGTGGCAGACTTTATTTTAGGGGCCTCCAAAATCACTGCAAATGCTGACTGCAGCCATGAAATTAAAAGACGCCTGCTCCTTGGAAGAAAAGTTACGATGAACATAGACATCATATTAAAAAGCAGAGACATTGTCAACAAAGGTCCGTGTACTCAAAGCTATGGCTTTTCCAGTAGTCATGTATAGATGATAAAGCTGGACTACAAAGAAAACTGAATGCCTAAGAAGTGATTTTTTTTCTGTGAAAATATATTTATTATTGGAAAACAAAATCTTTTAAGTTACTCAGTGTTATGAAGAGCTATATTTTATTTATTTTGTTTTTTTACTTTATTTTACTTTACAATACTGTATTGGTTTTGCCATACGTTGACATGAATCCACCACGGGTGTATACAAGTTCCCAATCCTGAATCCCCCTCCCACCTCCCACCCCATATCATCTCTCTGGATCATCCCCATGCACCAACCCCAAGCATCCTGTATTCTGTATCAAACATAGACTGGCACTTCATTTCTTATATGATATTATACATGTTTCAATGTCATTCTCCCAAATCATCCCACCCTCTCCCTTTCCCACAGAGTCCAAAATTCCATTCTAAACATCTGTGTCTCTTTTGCTGTCTCACATACAGGGTCATCATTACCATCTTTATAAATTCTGAATATGTGTGTCAGTATACTGTATTGGTGTTTTTCTTTCAGGCTTACTTCACTCTGTATAATCGGCTCCAGTTTCATCCATCTCATTAGAACTGATTCAAATGTATTCTTTTTAATGGCTGAGTAATACTCCATTGTGTATATGTACCACAGCTTTCTTATCCATTCATCTGCTGATGGACATCTAGGTTGTTTCCATGTCCTGGCTATTATAAACAGTGCTGCAATGAACATTGGGGTACAGGTGTCTCTTTCAATTCTGGTTTCCTCGGTGTGTATGCCCAGCAGTGGGATTGTTGGGTCATAAGGCAGCTCTATTTGCAATTTTTTAAGGAATCTACACACTGTTTTCCATAGTGGCTGTACTAGTTTGCATTCCCACCAACAGTGTAAGAGGGTTCCCTTTTCTCCACATCCTCTCCAGCATTTATAGCTTGTAGACTTTTGGATCGCAGCCATTCTGACTGGTGTGAAATGGTACCTCATTGTGGTCTTGATTTGCATTTCTCTGATAATGAGTGATGTTGAGCATCTTCTCATGTGTTTGTTAGCCATCCGTATGTCTTCTTTGGAGAAATGCCTATTTAGTTCTTTGGCCCATTTTTTGATTGGGTCGTTTATTTTTCTGGAGTTGAGCTGCAGGAGTTGCTTGTATATTTTTGAGATTAGTTGTTTGTCAGTTGCTTCATTTGATATTGTTTTCTCCCATTCAGAAGGCTGTCTTTTCACCTTACTTATAGTTTCCTTTGTTGTGCAGAAGCTTTTAATTTTAATTAGGTCCCATTTGTTTATTTTTGCTTTTATTTCCAGTATTCTGGGAGGTGGATCATAGAGGATCCTGCTGTGATTTATGTCAGAAAGTGTTTTGCCTATGTTCTCCTCTAGGAGTTTTATAGTTTCTGGTCTTACGTTTAGATCTTTAATCCATTTTGAGTTTATTTTTGTGTGTGGTGTTAGAAAGGGATCTAGTTTCATTCTTTTACAAGTGGTTGACCAGTTTTCCCAGCACCACTTGTTAAAGAGATTGTCTTTACTCCATTGTATATTCTTGCCTCCTTTGTCAAAGATAAGGTGTCCATAGGTGAGTGGATTTATCTCTGGGCTTTCTATTTTGTTCCATTGATCTATATTTCTGTCTTTGTGCCAGTACCATACTGTCTTAATGACTGTGGCTTGGTAGTAGAGCCTGAAGTCAGGCAAGTTGATTCCTCCAGTTCCATTCTTCTTTCTCAAGATTGCTTTGGCTATTCGAGGTTTTTTGTATTTCCATATAAATCTTGATATTATTTGTTCAAGTTCTGTGAAAAGTACCGCTGGTAGCTTGATAGGGATTGCATTAAATCTGTAGATTGCTTTGGGTAGTATACTCATTTTGACTATATTGATTCTTCCAATCCATGAACATGGAATATTTTTCCATCTATTAGTGTCTTCTTTGATTTCTTTTATCAGTGTTTTATAGTTTTCGATATATAGGTCTTTAGTTTCTTTAGGTAGGTATATTCCTAAGTATTTTATTCTTTTCGTTGCAATGGTGAATGGAATTGTTTCCTTAATTTCTTTTTCTGCTTTCTCATTATCAGTGTAAAGGAATGCAAGGGATTTCTGAGTGTTGATTTTATATCCTGCAACTTTACTATATTCATTGATTAGCTCTAGTAATTTTCTGGTGGAGTCTTTAGGATTTTCTATGTAGAGGATCATGTCATCTGCAAACAGTGAGAGTTTTACTTCTTCTTTTCCAATTTGGATTCCTTTTATTCCTTTTTCTGCTCTGATTGCTGTGGCCAAAACTTCCAGAACTATGTTGAATAGTAGTGGTGAGAGTGGGCACCCTTGTCTTGTTCCTGACTTTAGGGGAAATGCTTTCAATTTTTCACCATTGAGGATAATGTTTGCTGTGGGTTTGTCATATATAGCTTTTATTATGTTGAGGTATGTTCCTTCTATTCCTGCTTTCTGAAGAGTTTTTATCATAAATGGATGTTGAATTTTGTCAAAGGCCTTCTCTGCATCTATTGAGATAATCATATGGCTTTTATTTTTCAATTTGTTAATGTGGTGAATTACATTGATTGATTTGCGGATATTGAAGAATCCTTGCATCCCTGGGATAAAGCCCACCTGGTCATGATGTATGATCTTTTTAATGTGTTGTTGGATTCTGATTGCTAGAATTTTGTTGAGGATTTTTGCATCTATGTTCATCAGTGATATTGGCCTGTAGTTTTCTTTTTTTGTGACATCTTTGTCAGGTTTCGGTATTAGGGTGATGGTGGCCTCATAGAATGAGTTTGGAAGTTTACCTTCCTCTGCAATTTTCTGGAACAGTTTCAGTAGGATAGGTGTTAGCTCTTCTCGAAATTTTTGGTAGAATTCAGCTGTGAAGCCATCTGGACCTGGGCTTTTGTTTGCAGGAAGATTTCTGATTACAGTTTCAATTTCCATGCTTGTGATGGGTCTGTTAAGATTTTCTATTTCTTCCTGGTTCAGTTTTGGAAAGTTGTACTTTTCTAAGAATTTGTCCATTTCTTCCACGTTGTCCATTTTATTGGCATATAGTTGCTGATAGTAGTCTCTTATGATCCTTTGTATTTCTGTGTTGTCTGTCGTGATCTCTCCATTTTCATTTCTAATTTTATTGATTTTATTCTTCTCCCTTTGTTTCTTGATGAGTCTAGCTAATGGTTTGTCAATTTTGTTTATCCTCTCAAAGAACCAACTTTTTGCTTTGTTGATTTTTGCTATGGTCTCTTTTGTTTCTTTTGCATTTATTTCTGCCCTAATTTTTAAGATTTCTTTCCTTCTGCTTACTCTGGGGTTCTCTATTTCTTCCTTTTCCAGTTGTTTTAGGTGTAGAGTTAGGTTATTTATTTGACTTTTTTCTTGTTTCTTGAGGTACGCCTGTATTGCTATGAACTTTCCTCTAAGCACTGCTTTTATAGTGTCCCACAGATTCTGGGTTGTTGTGTTTTCATTTTCATTCATTTCTATGCATAGTTTGATTTCTTTTTTGATTTCTTCTGTGATTTGTTGGTTATTCAGAAGCGTGTTGTTCAGCCTCCATATGTTGGAATTTTTAATAGTTTTTCTCCTGTAATTGAGATCTAATCTTAGTGCATTATGGTCAGAAAAGATGCTTGGAATGATTTCGATTTTTTTGAATTTATCGAGGTTAGATTTATGGCCCAGGATGTGATCTATCCTGGAGAAGGTTCCGTGAGCACTTGAGAAAAAGGTGAAGTTCATTGTTTTGGGGTGAAATGTCCTATAGATATCAATTAGGTCTAACTGGTCTATTGTATCATTTAAAGTTTGTGTTTCTTTGTTAATTTTCTGTTTAGTTGATCTGTCCATAGGTGTGAGTGGGGTATTAAAGTCTCCCACTATTATTGTGTTATTGTTAATTTCCCCTTTCATACTTGTTAGCATTTGTCTTACATATTGCGGTGCTCCTATGTTGGGTGCATATATATTTATAATTGTTATATCTTCTTCTTGGATTGATCCTTTAATCATTATGTAATGGCCTTGTTTGTCTCTTTTCACAACCTTTGTTTTAAAGTCTATTTTATCAGAGATGAGTATTGCTACTCCTGCTTTCTTTTGGTCTCTATTTGCATGGAATATCTTTTTCCAGCCCTTCACTTTCAGTCTGTATGTGTCCCTTGTTTTGAGGTGGGTCTCTTGTAGACAACATATATAGGGGTCTTGTTTTTGTATCCATTCAGCCAGTCTTTGTCTTTTGGTTGGGGCATTCAACCCATTTACGTTTAAGGTAATTATTGATAAGTATGATCCCGTTGCCATTTACTTTATTGTTTTGGGTTCGGGTTTATACGCCCTTTTTGTGTTTCCTGTCTAGAGAATATCCTTTAGCATTTGTTGGAGAGCTGGTTTGGTGGTGCTGAATTCTCTCAGCTTTTGCTTGTCTGTAAAGCTTTTGATTTCTCCTTCATATTTGAATGAGATCCTTGCTGGGTACAGTAATCTGGGCTGTAGGTTATTTTCTTTCATCACTTTAAGTATGTCTTGCCATTCCCTCCTGGCCTGAAGAGTTTCTATTGATAGATCTGCAGTTATCCTTATGGGAATCCCCTTGTGTGTTATTTGTTGTTTTTCCCTTGCTGCTTTTAATATTTGTTCTTTGTGTTTGGTCTTTGTTAATTTGATTAATATATGTCTTGGGGTGTTTCGCCTTGGGTTTATCCTGTTTGGAACTCTCTGGGTTTCTTGGACTTGGGTGATTATTTCCTTCCCCATTTTAGGGAAGTTTTCAACTATTATCTCCTCAAGTATTTTCTCATGGTCTTTCTTTTTGTCTTCTTCTTCTGGGACTCCTATAATTCGAATGTTGGAGCGTTTCATATTGTCCTGGAGGTCTCTGAGATTGTCCTCATTTCTTTTAATTCGTTTTTCTTTTTTCCTCTCTGATTCATTTATTTCTACCATTCTATCTTCTATTTCACTAATCCTATCTTCTGCCTCCGTTATTCTACTATTTGTTGCCTCCAGAGTGTTTCTGATCTCATTTATTGCATTATTCATTATATATTGACTCTTTTTTATTTCTTCTAGGTCCTTGTTAAACCTTTCTTGCATCTTCTCAATCCTTGTCTCCAGGCTATTTATCTGTGATTCCATTTTTATTTCAAGATTTTGGATCATTTTCTCTATCAATATTCGGAATTCTTTCTCAGGTAGATTCCCTATCTCCTCCTCTTTGGTTTGGTTTGGTAGGCATTTCTCCTGCTCCTTTACCTGCTGGGTATTCCTCTGTCTCTTCATTTTGGTTATATTGCTGCATTTGCTGTGGCCTTTCTATATTCTGGGAATTTGTGGAGTTCTCTTTATTACGGAGTTTCCTCACTGTGGGTGGGGTTGTATCAGTGGCTTGTCAAGGTTTCTTGGTTAGGGAGGCCTGTGTTGGAGTTCTGGTGGGTGGAGCTGGATTTCTTCTCTCTGGAGTGCTATGAATTGTCCAGTAATGGGTTGTGAGACGTCAATGGTTTTGGAGTAGTTTTGAGCTGCCTGTATATTGAAGCTCAGGGCTGTGTTCCTGTTTTGCTGGAGAATTTGCATAGTATGTCTTGCTCTGGAACTTGTTGGCCCTTGGGTGGTGCTTGGTTTCAGTGTAGGTATGGAGGAGTTTGATGAGCTTCTGTCAATTAATGTTCCCTGGATTCAGGATTTCTCTGATGTTCTTAGGATTTGGACTTAAGCCTCCTGTTTCTGGTTTTCAGTTTTATTTTTACCCTAGCCTCAGGACTTCTCCATCTATACAGCACTGATGATAAAGCATCTAGGTTAAAGATGAAAGGTTTCTCCACATTAAGGGTCACCCATAGAGGTTCACTGAGTTACACAGAGAAGAGAAGAGGGAGGGGGTAATTAGAGGTGACTGGAATGAGAGGAGGTGGGATCAAAAGAGGAGAGAGCAAACTAGCCAGTTATCACGTCCTTATGTACGCTCCACAGTCTGGACCACTCAGAGGTGTTCACGGAGTTATACAGGGAAGAGGAGAGGGAGGAAGTAGACAGAGGTGGCCAGGAGGATAAAAGAGGGAAATGAAAGGGAGAGACAGAGATCCGGCCAGTAACCAGTTCCCTGAGTGTTCTCCACTGTCTGGAATACACAGAGATTCACAGGGTTGGGTAGGGAAGAGAAGGGGGAGGGAGGAGACAGAGGACACCCAGTGGAGAAAAAGGAGAGTCCAAAGGAGGGGAGAGTGGTCAAGCCAGTAATCTCGCTCTCAGGTAAAATTGGTTACTGAAGATTGGGTTTTTACATGTACAAAATTGACAACAAATACCAAAAAGCAAAGATTAAAAATCTGGAGTAGAGATTGGATTTTCAAAAATACAATATTAAAGAAAAGAAGAAGAGGAAAAAAGGAAAGAAAAAACAAACAAAACAAACAACAAAAAACAAACAAAAAAGCCACAAGAATTATTAAAAATAATAATTAGAGAAATAGAGTACTTAAAAATTTAAGAAAGTTTAAAAATATAGGAAAAACAAAAAAAAAGAAGAAAAAACAATCATGCAACCCCATTAACTCAAAAAAAAAAAAAAAGATTGTAAAAGTAGTAAAGGTATATCTGGCCCTTTCTCTGGTGCTGTGGGTTGTGTGGGGTCACTTCCAAGGCGGTTCCCTCTGTTTAACTTCCTGTGTTTGCTGGTCTCTTCAGTGTCTGATTTCCATCTTGACACAGGGAGGGTGGTGGTGGACACACTAGGTTCACTATTCAGTCGCGCTGTGGGGAGGGAGGGATGCTGCAAACAAATATTTCTAGCGTGTGCTTGCAGTGTCTCATAAACTCTGGGTTTGCCCCTGCTCATGGTTCACACCACTCAGTCTCTACGTAGCTCCTCCGGGGAACCGTCTGAGGCTGGCCCTAGGCTTCATGCACCTCCCAGGTCTAAGCCGCTCAGGCTCAGCGCTCAGGAAGCCCTCAGAGGTGCAGATTTGGTTGGGCCTGCCTTTTGTGCCCTTCCCAGGTCCGAGTAGCTCAGGAGTTTGGCTAGTGCAATCGCTGTGACTATGGCCTTTCCCTGTTGCTCAGTTTTCTGGGTGTATCGCTGGCATTCCTTCTCAGGTGGATGATGACTGTCCAGAACCCCCAGAAGTCTTAGTTAACAAAGAAGCCTGCTTGCATTTTAGTAGGTAATGTCTCTCTTGGGCTGCGATTGCCCCCTTCCAGCCCTTAAGTCTCTGGCTGCCTGTCACCGGAGGGGGATGGTCTGCAGCCGGCTATTTCTGATCCATCCTTTGTTCTGTTCGCGGTCCTGGCAATGTCTTATGTTCGAGCGTTTCACGTGGTAGCTATCCCACAGTCTGGTTTGCTAACCCAAGTTAGTTCACTCTGTCCACGCGTGGGGCGTTCTGGCCCAATTCTCATAAAAGCACTGCAGCCCATGCCTTCCACAGCCCGATTCTTAAAAAGCACTGCTGGCTGTGCCTCCCGCTCCTCCCTGCCCAGCCCTCACTTGCTAGTGGCGGATGCAGGCGTCTGTGCTGCTTTTCCGCTGGGGGAGTTACTGTTGGGCTTGTAATCTGTTGGTTTTAATTATTTATTTATTTTTCCTTCCTGTTATGTTGCCCTCTGTGCTTCCAAAGCTCGCCACAGATTCAGCTGCGAGAATGTTTCCTGGTATTTGGAAACCTCCCTTTTTAAGAGTCTCTTCCCAGGATGGGATTCCCTTCCTGGGCAGGAGCTCCCTACCTACCTCCTTTGTCCCTTTTTTTGTCTTATTATATTTTTCCCTACCTGTTTTTGAAGCCAATGATCTGCTTTGCTGGGTGCCTGATGCCCTCTGCCAGCATTCAGAAGTTGTTTTGTGGAATTTACTCAGCGTTGAAATGTTCTTTTGATGAATTTTTGAGGGAGAAAGTGGTCTCCCTGTCCTATTCCTCTGCCATCTTCAGAAGTGATGCTTTTGAACTGTGGTGTTAGAGAAGACTCTTGAAAATCCCTTGGACTGCAAGGAGATCCAATCAGTCAATCCTAAGGGAAATCAGCCCTGAATATTCATTGGAAGGACTGATGCTGAAGCTGAAACTGCAATGCTTTGGCCACCTGATGTGAAGACCTGATTCTTTGGAAAAAGACCCTGATGCTGGTAAGGCTGAAGGTAGGAGCAGAAGGGGATAACAGGATGAGATGTTTGGATGGCATCACCAACTCGATGGACTTGAATTTGAGCAAGCTCCAGGAGTTGCTGATGGATAGAGAAGCCTGGTGCGCTGCAGTCCATGGGGTCACAAAGAGTCGGACATGACTGAGTGACTGAACTGAATTATCATGTTTTGGCAACTCCACTCCTAGAAACACCTCCAAAGAATTTAAAACAGATGTTCAAATATAAACTTGTATAGCAATATTCCCAGCAGCAGTGTTCTTGAGAGCCCAAGTTAAAAACAATGAAAATCCCCAACAACAGGTGAATGGAAGAGCAAATAGAGTAGATCCATCCATAAGATGAATTACTCTGTAATACAAAGGAATATAGTAAAATAGTGCCACAGTTGCAGAAAACAGTAGGGGGTTTCTCAAAAACTTAAACACAGAGTTTACATCAGTTCAGTTCAGTTCAGTCACTCAGTCGTGTCTGACTCTGAGACGCCATGAATTGTAGCACGCCAGGCCTCCTTGTCCATCACCAACTCCTGGAGTTCACCCAAACTCATGTCCATAGAGCCCATCAATTCCAGTCCAGGTTATACACCCAAAATATTTAAAACCAAGAACTGAGACAGATATTTGAACCCCATATTCATAGCAGCATTATTCACAGTAGCCAAAAGGTGGAAGCAACACAAGTGTTCAACAGATGACTGGATAAGCACAATGTAGTACAAACACAATGGAATGTGATTCAACCTTTAAAATCAAGGTAACTCTCACACATGCTATAATGTGAATGAAACTTCAAGTCATTATGCCAAGTGAAAAAAGCCCAACACAAAAGGTAAAATATTCTATGATTCCACTAGTATGAGATATCCATATAAGACAAATTCCAAGTAGAATAAGATGGCCAGGGATTGGGGTTGTGAGTGTTTAATGGTTACAGTGTCACTTCAGGAAAAGGAAAAGATTCTGGAGATGAATGGTGAGGAAATTTTTACAACAATTGAGTGCAATTAATGCTATAGAAGTGCATACTTAAAATGACTCAAATGATAAATGTTGTTATATGTTTGTAAGTGCAATGAAAAAATGACACATGGAACCACATGGAAGAACACTGAAAACATTCTCAGTGAAAGAAACCACACAGAAAAAGCCACCCAGATCATAGTCATCTTGTCACTCTAAATCCATGAAGGTTTTTAATATGAGGGAAAGCCCCAGTGATGGCTCCAGAAAAAGAAAACTGCATTAGAATGGAGAAAGACATTTGCACAAAGTTTGGTCAGCTGAAGGAAGTTGAACTGGTCCTATGGATAGGATTGTAATGTGGAAAATGTAAGTATCCCCTATTTGGGGGTTATGGGCTGTTTCCCCGGGAAAGTGACCCTGTTTGGGGTAAAACACATTGCAGTATTGGTGTAAATGTAGAAAACTTTGTACCATTATTTAAAGTTGAAGATTTGAAATTTTACTAGAAAGTAAATTCCTTTTCAATACAACCATGTATGTTACACACCAGAAAATCAGAGATGACATCGAAAATTGCAATAGAGGCAAAAACTTAACCAAACCAAATTCAATGAAAGTAATGATGCTAATTGCCTTGCACTAGTCCACATGGTATTAAAAGGCACTGTAGGAAGAGTATATTAGTAGACACCATGCCCTGGGTGCTGTGGATGACCCAGATGGAACTGAAACTATGAGATGTCTTAATTCTAGTTTTCCACGTAACACTACACCAAAGCAACTTTCAGAACTAAAAGGCAAATTCATGGACTTGGCTGGCAGTCCAGTGGTTAAGACTCTGAACTTCCATTGCAGGGGGTATGGGTTCGATCCTTTGTCAGAGGACTAAGATCCAACACGTCAAGCTGCAGGGCCAAAAAAAAAAAAGTCAGTAGAACTGCAAGATCATTTGTAATTCTCTACACTAACAATGAACCATTAGAAAGAGAAATTAAGGAAATAATCCCTTTTACAATTGCATCCCTCTGCCCTCTGCCGCCCAACCCCCGCCAAGAAACTAGAAATCTAATCAAGGACTTGAAAGACCTGCAAGCTAAAAACTACAAGACAATGATCAAAGAAACTGAATGGACACAAGTAAAAAGATATCCCATGTTTATGGGTGAAAATACCATTAAAATATCCATTCTAACCAAAGCAATGTACACGTTCATGCAATCACTGCCAACATTTCAATGACATTTTTCACAGAAACAAAAGCAATCTTCACATCTGTGTGGAGCCACAAAGGAACCAGAAGAGCCAAAGAAACCCTGAGAAAGCAGAACAGGCTGGTGGCATCTCCATCCCTGACTTCAATCTAGACTATGCACCTAAAGTCACCACAAGATGTGTGGAATTGACACAGAAATAGGCACAGACAAGAGAGCTCAGAAGTAAACCTACAGGTACATGGTAATTAATTTACAAGAAAGGAAGTAAGAACATTCACCCAGGAAAGGACAGTCTCCCCCAATATACCATGCTGGAAAAATGGAAACCACACACCAAGGAATGATATGTGACACCATCTTATACCACATACAAAAACTGACTAAAATCCCACAACTTTCCACATCAAGCCCCAACAGTCCCGGGTCCTTGTAAGACAGAGTTTCAGCAACAGCCACACACAGAAAGCTTCTTCCCAATTTTCCTCACATTTTCCTTCAGCAGCACCATATCTTTGTAGCTAGACTCCCGTCAGACTCGACTGAACCCCACAATGTCCCAAAACTGAGCCCCAGTGGGTCCTGAGAGACCAAGCTCCCATCAACCTGAACTGAACCCCACCATGCCCCCAAACTGAAACCCCAGCAGGTCCTGAGGAGACCAGATTCCATCAGCCTGAACTGAACCCCACAATGTCCCAAAACTGAGGCTTCCCAAGACTTCCCAAGACTTCCCTCCACCTGAGCTGAATCGCACCATGTCCCAAAGTTGAAACAACGTGGGTCCTGTAGTGACCCATCTCCTGTCAGCCTGAACTGAACCTCACACTGTCCTGAAGCTGAAGCCTCAGCAGGTCCTGAGGAGGCGAGAGTCCTGTCCGCGGCCACCCACAGCCACTGGAAGTGCTCCAGCAGAGCGGAGAGTTCCCCTTGGGGCGGGGAGTTCCCCTTGGGGAGGGGAGTGTCAGAGAGGCGGGCTCTGCATTATCATGGACAGGCGTGATCAAGCAGGTTTGCAGGGGCCAGGACAAGGATGAGGGTGGTAAGCTCCATCTCCAAGTATTTTAAGTTCCCACTTTCTGAGACTGCATGACCTACGTGATCCAGACTTTGCAAGGAGCAAGCTGAGTTACAGAGGCAGCAGGAGCAGTAGGTGATGTAAAATTTTAACATTTCCTCTTCAGGTTCTAGAACATGGAGGCCTCCCAGGTTCCCAGTTCCTTGTGCCCCAGTGACTGTGAGCTCCTTCTCCAGGGCATATGGTCAACCCCCACACTAAGTCCCCTTGACATCCACAGCCCTGGCCCAAGCCTAACCCCTCCAACAGGCCCTGACAAAGTTCCCTGCTCCCACAGTGCATCTCACATCCCACCCCAACGTGGTCTTTTTGAAGCCTGAACAAGACCATGCTCCTCTCCTCCTTGTGATTCCCCTCACCTGATGAAGCCAGACCTTCATCCGTTCCAGGTGACTCGAAGGGCCTCTTTCTCTCCAGAATCCACGTGTGTGGCCGCTGTCCATGCCCGTCTATATGGGCCTGTCATGATCTCCTAAAATAAGGGTTATTTTATTTACAGAGAATGGGTGAGTGGTGGCCACCAAAGATGTGTCCCCGCAGAACAGGACCATATCTGGGAAAAGGGTCTTTGTAGATGTACTTAAGGATATTAAGGTAAGGCCATCTAGGGTTAGGGTGACATTCAATCCAACTGACAGATGCCCTTATAAGAGACGAAAGAGAATACAGAGGAGAAGCCTCTTAAAGGCAGAGGCAGAGATGGGAGGGAGGGGGCCACAAGCCCAGGGACCCCTGGAGCCCCTGAAGCTGGAAAAGGCAGGAAGGACCCTATCCTGGAGCCTCTGGAGGGACCTGAGCCCTGCGCCACCTTGATCTCAGGTGTCTGGTCTCTAGGACCTTGGGAGGATGAACTCCTATTGTTTTAACCCAGCCAGCTTGTGATCATTTGTTAGAGAAGCCACAAAGCAGCCACACAGACCCTGCTCTGTAGGATCCTAGAAGTGTGAGTCTCACTCAAGGCAGATGGAGCCTGGATTACAGAACCCTTAGAGTCAGCACTGGGCCCCCAGAAATGCTAAAGCAGTGGCTGGTGTCAGAATGTTGAGGGGTCAAGTCAGAAGCCTGTCCCTAGGGGTACTGGCTACACACGCTTCCTCAGGTTCTTACACTGGTACATGTGATGTAACATCTCAGTCCTGACTGAAGACATTTTTTATCACTGTTCCCATTGCTAATTAAGAAGCCACTAGTTGCACAGGTGAAACCCAGTTAGGACGCTTGCTCCAGGGATGAGCAATTCTGAAGATGGCCAGAGGTGGGGACTTATGCATGTGCAGCCAGCAGCTCACCCACACTCCCTTTCCCCATCCCTCCCAACAAGGGTCTTCAGTGGGTAGCTGGGAGACTCCACGGAGTCATCTCTAAGTAAACACTGGCTGACCCCCAGGCTAGACATTCCCAAACCTCATCCACACTTCCCAGGTAAAACACTTGAATACATGCAAAGGCCTCACAGGCTGGAGAAAAGAGTTTGGAGCCACTCTAGTGACAGCACGCTTACCGAGTTGGCTCCTGTAGGTCAGGCACGATAGTCCTGGCCTGGGTGATCTTCTGGAAGCTTTCCACTTTCCTACCTGAGTTACTTCTCCTGTCCTGCCCCCACTGCTTGTTTTCTTGCTTCCTCACCTCTGCCTGAAAAGATTTCCAACAGCAGGAACAGGCGACCGAGCCCATCCTTAGCAAGTGACAGCCTAGCACCTCCTGAAGAAGGTCCTGCAGAGCCCCACACAGACCAGATTCCCTGAAACGCCATGGCCCCTCACTCTCTCTCACCAAACTAGCCCTTCAATATCTAAGCAGAAAAGATGGCATCAAGTACAGCTGCAGGCACTTGAGGGGCTTTATATAGACCTCAACCCATGCACACACGCAAAGGGCAGGCCAGCCAGGTCAGCCAATCATTGCCCATCTGGGCTTGTGGTTTCAGAAAATGGGCCTCATTGTGCTGGCCAAGGTTCCAGGAGCACCTGTGGGTCCTGAGGGTGAGGATGGATATGGGGCTGCAGCTCTGACTTGTTTGCTAATCATTTTATCTGGCCCACAACTGGGAGAGAAATTCAGGAAGGACTTCTAATGAGAGGGACCCAGGGGTCAGGGAGAGGAGGGGTGGTGGGTGGAGACAGGCTCCGTGCCTAGGTGCAATGGAAGCCTCTGGAAAACCTGCTGGAAGAAGGCTGCACACAGTAAAGCCCAGGGTCACAGACCTGTCCAGAAGCTGCTGTTTGTTACCTCAGGTCCTGCTCTGTGGGGCTCAAGGTCAGATCTGTCCAACAGAGGGGCTGGGGGTGCTCTGCAATGAGGGCTTTGTGGACAGTTCCTGGGTGCTGATCCCTGTGGGATACCTGCCCAGGTGAGCCCCATATCCTGGGAGGTGCCTGCCCATAAGAACCCCGTGCTCCTGGGAAGTGTGAGCGAACAAGTATTCTCTCTGTCCAGTCATCACAGAGTAGCTTAGCAACTCTCACGTGGGCAGTGCTGGGATTAGCTGAGAGCAAGGATATGTTGGCGGATGTCTCCTGAGACACCCCCAGGCCCATCCAGAGTGAAGACGTCAGTAGGTGGGTACTGATTGCTGTGCTGGTGTGGAAGACCTCATAGGTCTCTTGTTTCTTCCACTTGACACCACAGAGGCTTCTCCAGGACACAGAAGACAGCCTGTCCAGGAATGGTGGGAGCTCCTGCTGACCAGGCATGGGATGTAAGAGGGAAGGATCAGGCTGAGGGGGGCTTTCTGCTCTGAGCTGGGAGTGGACAACAAATAGTGAGTGTGATCCAGGAAAGTGGCCCTAGTGATGGGAGACTTGTTGAGGCAGTCTGAGCACGAGTTGGAAAAGAATTCCCAGACATAGAGTGGTTCAGAAGGGAGTGAGTTTTTATTAAGAACAAAGAGCAGAGATAAAGTGGGCACTGTGAGCGCAGCAGAGCAACCTGCTGACAAGACTAGGGAAAGTCGACAGATGTCGTGGCTTCAAGACAAACAAAATTCCTGCTGAAAGGTTGATGTTAGGTGATTGGTTGGGGCACCATAGGGTGTTTACTGAAGTGGGGATCTTTGCCTTGTAGGGAGTCAGGAAGCTTGTTAGTGATGATGAGGGGCTTTTGGCAACAGTTGCAAAGGGACTCAGTCAGATTCACAGGTGACCTTGGTCCTGGGCTCCATTTCTGTGGCCTTGGTGTAAGGCCTCCTAGCTGTCATAGCTGTGGCCTTGTGGAAGGATTCACCTCAAAAAGACTCACCCTTCAGAGTAAAAGTTCCATCAAATTATCTCTGTAGGAGAGATCCAGTGATCCTAGGTCTGTTTGGAAAATTCTTGGATA
Organism: Connochaetes taurinus; assembly: GCA_006408615.1. NCBI lineage: Eukaryota > Metazoa > Chordata > Mammalia > Artiodactyla > Bovidae > Connochaetes > Connochaetes taurinus. Next base: position 143,155 of record SJXO01004851.1, read on the forward strand.
CCGCAGGGACACATACTGAGTGTGAACCTGGTTATTGAACCTTGTTGGCAAAATTAGCATTTTCTCTCTGTTGGCACTAAAAGGGTGTGGGCTGGAAGCTGCCTGATAATCCATTCAAATGCTGTTTTCCTACTTATGACATCAATAGGTTTGGTCAAACTTTTTCGATTTCTGGTGCAAGCAGGCAGCTTGCAACTCCTTGCTGCAGGATCATTTCCATTAGAATGTCAACTAATCAAGGTAACAACAGTATGGCACTCAGCACTCTTAGACAATTTCCCAAGCCTGTTTACTCAGGGGCAGACCCAATATGAGCTAGGAATGGGTTCACAAGGCTCAGAAAATGCAGAGAAATATAGAGCCTATGACTCTGGAAATTAGGGCCTCTTGCAAATCTGTTCTCACATCCTAGAATCTAGACAGTTGCTGATAGATAGATGTCTTAAAAGCACTCTGTTTTTATGCCTTTCATTCATCTGGGAGGCAGGGTCACCCTGAGGACTGTGGATGTGTGATTCAAAGTGCAGATTTAGGGGAGGGTGCTCTCCCTGGAGACTGTGGACATGTGACCCAACGTGAATGCTTTAGGAGGGAGTCACCATAGAAACTATGGATGTGTGACTCCAGCTATAAGGTCTAGGAAGTGGGGTTACCCTGCTGATTGTGGACATGTTTCCACAGGAGCAGGGTCTGGGGGATGGGGTCATCACAGAGACTGTGCCTGTATGACCCCAGATACAAAATTCTCCAAGCCAGGCTTCAGCAATACATGAACCGTGAACTCCCTGATGTTCAAGCTGGTTTTAGAAAAGGCAGAGGAATGAGAGATCAAATTGCCAACATCCGCTGGATCATGGAAAAAGCAAGAGAATTCCAGAAAAACATCTATTTCTGCTTTATTAACTGTGCCAAAGCCTTTGACTGTGTGGATCACAATAAACTGTGGAAAATTCTGAAAGAGATGGGAATACCAGACCACCTGACATGCCTCTTGAGAAACCTATATGCAGGTCAGGAAGCAACAGTTAGAACTGGATATAGAACAACAGAATGGTTTCAAATAGGAAAAGGAGTATGTCAAGGCTGTATATTGTCACCCTGCTTATTTAACTTATATGCAGAGTACATCATGAGAAACGCTGGGCTGGAGGAAGCACAAGCTGGAATCAAGATTGCCAGGAGAAATATCAATAACCTCAGATATGCAGATGACACCACCCTTATGGCAGAAAGTGAAGAGGAACTAAAAAGCCTCTTGATGAAAGTGAAAGTGGAGAGTGAAAAAGTTGGCCTAAAGCTCAACATTCAGAAAACGAAGATCATGGTATCCGGTCCCATCACTTCATGGAAAATAGATGGGGAAACACTGGAAACAGTGTCAGACTATTTTTTGGGGGGTCCAAAATCACTGCAGATGGTGACTGCAGCCATGAAATTAAAAGATGCTTACCCCTTGGAAGAAAAGTTATGACCAAACTAGACAACATATTGAAAGGCAGAGACATTACTTTGCCAACAAAGGTCCATCTAGTCAAGGCTATGGTTTTTCCAGTAGTCATGTATGGATGTGAGAGTTGGACTGTGAAGAAGGCGGAGCACATAATTGATGCTTTTGAACTGTGGTGTTGGAGAAGACTCTTGAGAGTCCCTTGAACTACAAGGAGATCCAACCAGTCCATTCTGAAGATCAGCCCTGGGCTTTCTTTGGAAGGAATGATGCTGAAGCTGAAACTGCAGTACTTTGGCCACCTCATGTGAAGAGTTGACTCATTGGAAAAGACTGATGCTGGGAGGGATTGGGGGCAGGAGGAGAAGGGGACAACAGAGGATGAGATGGCTGGATGGCATCACTGACTCGATGGACGTGAGTCTGAGTGAACTCCGGGAGTTGGTGATGGACAGGGAGGCCTGGCGTGCTGTGATTCATGGGGTCGCAAAGAATCAGACATGACTGAGTGACTGAACTGAACTGAACTGAACAGGGTCTGCAGAGACGTGTCACCCTAAAGACTGTGGAATGTGATCCCAGGTGCAGGGATGCGCGGGGGTTACCCTGGAGATAGTCGTCTTGTGATCCTGGATACATGGTCTAGGAGGGAGTCACCATGGAGACTGCGGATGTGTGACTACAGGTTTAGGCTTTGGGGTTACCCTGGACTGTGAATATGTACTCCTAGTTGTTGGGTATGGGGAGTGTAGTCACCCTGGAGACTGTGGACATGTGACCCCAGGTACAGTGTCTGCAGAGGGGTGTCACCCTAAACACTGGAAATGTGACCCCAGATCCAGGGTCAAAAAGATTCACCCTGGATATTGTGTACATGTGACCCCAAGTGCAGGGTCTAGGAGATGGGGTCACACTGGAGACTTTGGACATGTGACCCCAGATGCAGCATCTCTGAGGTGGGGTCTCCCTGGAGACTGTACACATGTCCACCAGCACAGGTTCTGGGGTGAGACTGGACGTGTGACCCAAAGTGCAGTGTCTGGGGAAGACGCTGACCCTGGAGACTGTGGACTTATGACAATATGTATATAGTCTGGGAGGGGGTAACCCTGGACATTATGTACTTGTGACTACAGGTGTAGGTTTGGGAGGGGTTTCACCTTGAGACTGTAGATGTGAGAACCCAGGTGCAGAGTCTGAGAGCTGAGGTCACCCTGGAAACTATGGACACGTGATCCAGGTACAAGGTCTAGGAAGGGGACACCTTGGAACCTGTAGAAATGCCACCCCAGGTGCAGGGTCTGGGGGTGTGGGGTAAGCCTGGCGACTATGGACATGTGACCCAAGGTGCAGGTTATGAGGAGGGTCTCACCCAGGAGATTGTAGACATATGGTACCAGATACATGGTCAGTGAGATGGGGTCACCCTGGAGACTGTGAATATGTTACCTGAGGTACAGGTTCTGGGAGGGGTTTACCCTGGAGACCATGGTAATGAGAACCCAGGGGCAGGGTCTGTAATGTTAGGTTACCTCAAGACTGTGGGCCTGATACCCCAGACCAGGGTCAGTGAGGTGGGTCACCCTGGAAAATGTGGACGTGTGACCCCAAATATACAATCTGGGGAAGATCATCACCCTGGAGACTGTGGACATGTGGACACCATGTGCAGGGTCTAGAAGAGGAGTGTCACAATGGAGACCATGGACATATGACCCCAGGTGCAGGGTCTGGGAGGGGTGTCAACCTGGATACTGTGGACCTGTGAACTGAGGTGCAGGGTCTGGATGGGGTCATATAGGAGACTTTGGATATGTGAACTCAGGTGCAGTGTTAGGGGGTCATCACCCTGGAGACTGGATATGTGACCCCAGGTACAGGGTCTGGGAAGGGTGTCACCCTAGAGACTATTCACAAGTGACTCCAGGTGCAGGGTATGTGAGAGGGGTCACCTTGGAGATTGGACGTGTGACCCCAGGTACATGGTCTGGGAGGGAAATCACACTGGTGAGTGTGGACATGTGACACCAGGAACAGGGCCTGGGAGGAGGGGTCACCCTGGGGGCTCTGGACTTGTGACCCCAGGTGCTGGGTCATGGAGGAGGCTCACCCTGGGAGACATGGATGTGTGTTCCCACGCACAGGGGCAGGGAGGGTGTCAGCCTGAAACTGCAGATATTTGACCCCAGGTACAGGGTCTGTGAGGGTGGTCACACTGGTGGTTGTGCACGGGTGATATCAGGTTCAGGATCTGGGCAGGGATGTCATCCTGGATATTTTGTAAGTGTGACCTCAGGTACAGGGTATGAAGGGTGTCCTCTGGACATGGCAGATATTTGACCCCAGGTACAGGGTCTGGGTGGGGGTTCACACTTGAGACTGTGGACATGTGACCCAGGTACAAGGTCTGCGAAATGACATCACCCTGGAGACTATGAACATGTGTCACCAGGTACTGGGTCTGGGAGAATGCACACGGTAGAAACTGGATATGTGACCCCAAATACAGTGCCTGGGAGAGGTCACCCTGGGTACTGAAGACATGTGATCTCAGATACAGGATGTGGGACGGTGTCACCCTGGAAACTGTAGACATGTAACGCCAGCATATGGTCTGGGAGGGGAGCTCACAATAGAAACTGTGGCTGTGTCATCCCAGGTGCTCGGACTGGTGTGGTAGTGTCACCCTGAAGTCTGTGGACTGTATCCACAGGTATGAGTCTGGGGAGGGGGATGTCACCCTGGAGACTGGAAATGTGACCAGAGGTTCAAAGTCTGGGAGTGGTGGTCACCCTGGAGACTGTGTACATGTGACCAGAGGTAAAAGTTCTGGTGAGGTGGAGTCACCATGGAGAACTTGGACATGTGACCCCAGGTGTAGGGTCTGGGAGAGGCGGTTACCCTGGAAACTTGAAATGTGACCCCAGGTGAAAGGTCTGGGAGTAGGGCTCACCCTGGACTGTGGACATCTAACACCAGGTACAGGGTCTGGGGAGAGGGCTCTCTGTGTAGATTGTAGACATGTGACCACAGGTGCAGGTTCTGTGAGGTGTTTTCTCCCTGGAGACAGTGGACAGATGACTCAAAATGCAGTGTCTGGAATAGAGGCTGACCCTGGAACCTGTGGATGTGTAAAGCCAGGTGAATTGTCTGGGAGGGGGGGTCACCCTGGAGACTATGGATATGTGACCCTATGAATAGGGCCTATGAAGGGGTTCACCAGGGAAACTGTGGCCATGTGACACCAGGTAAAGGATCTGATGTGGGATGTGAACGTGGAGACTGGTCATATAACTCCTGGTACAGGGGGGAAGGGGGTCACCCTGGAAACTGTGGGTGTGTGATCCCAGGTGCATGGTCTGGGAGGGGTTCATCATGGAGACTGTGGATGTGAATTTCCAGGTATAGGGTCTGGAAGGTGGGGTTACTGTGCAGATTGTGTGAAGATGTTTCTGGTTACTAGGTCTGGGTAGTGGGGTCACCCAAAGGACTATGGATGTGTGACCCAAAGTGCAGGGTCTGGGGAGGGGGCTCTTCCTACATACTGTGGATGTGTGATCCCAGATGCAGGATCTGGGACATGGGGTCACTCTGGGGATTGTGGACATGTTACACCAGGTGAATGGTCTGGGAGGGGGTTACCCTGGAGACTCTGTGAAAGGTTGTTGTTGAAACACGACACCGGGATTCTTGGCACCCGGAGGAGAAGAATTCAATCCAGGGCCAGAGACAAGGCTTGATCACTCAGAGCTTTTGTGTAATGAAGTTTTATTAAAGTATAAAGGAGATAGAGAAAGCTTCGACATAGGCATCAGAAGGGGGCAGAATGAGTACCCCCCTGCTAGTCTTCAGCTGGAGGTTATATAGTCACTAGCAGTCTGTTAATGAAAGAAAAGAATGTCTTAAAACTCAGTATGGCACAAGGCCCCTCACCCATAAGATGCATTTTGTGATAATCTTGGCACCAAATGGTTCATCTTGGGCCATAAAATGATTAACTTGAATCTTGAAGAAGGGCAGATCACCATGCATACAGATTCATTTACATAGATTAGAGGAACAATATCTGAGTATAACATACTGGTTTGTCAAGTAGGTTCTGAGCCAAAGGCGGAACCAACTTGAAGACAGTTTGGGGTAAATGCATAGTACATTAGCATAGCTTAAGATAAACATTTCCACAAGAAAAAGGCATTGATTTTCTCTAGGTTTGAGAATAGTTAACTTCAGGTGAAACCAGGTGTCATGGCAACACAGAATTTTAAGAGAAACCTCCTTTTTTTATTTTACTTTATAATACTGTATTGGTTTTGTCATGCATCAACATGAATCTGCCACGGGTGTACACGTGTTCCCAATCCTGAACCCCCCTCCTACCTTCCTCCCCATACCATCTCTCTGGGTCATCCGAGTGCACCAGCCCCAAGCATCCTGTATCCTGCATCAAACCTAGACTGGCGATTCATTTCTTATATGATATTATACATGTTTCAAAGCCATTCTCCCAAATCATCCCACCCTCTCCCTCTCCCAGAGTCCAAAAGAATGTTCTATACATGTGTCTCTTTTGCTGTCTCACATACAGAGTTATCATTACCATCTTTCTAACTTCCATATATATGTGTTAGTATACTATACTGGTGTTTTTCTTTCTGGCTTACTTCACTCTGTATAATTGGCTTGTTTCATCCACCTCACTAGAACTGATACAAATGTATTCTTTTTAATGGCTGAGTAATACTCCATTGTGTATATGTACCACAGCTTTCTTATCCATTCATCTGCTGATGGACATCTAGGTTGCTTCCATGTCTTGGCTATTATAAACAGTGCTGTGATGAACATTGAGGTACACATGTCTCTTTCAATTCTGGTTTCCTCGGTGTGTATGCCCAGCAGTGGGATTGCTGGGTCATAAGGCAGTTCTATTTCCAGTTTTTTAAAGAATCTCCACACTGTTCTCCATAGTGGCTGTACTAGTTTGCATTCCCACCAACAGTGTAAGACGTTCCCTTTCTCCACACCCTCTCCAGCATTTATTGCTTGTAGACTTTTGGACCACAGCCATTCTGACTGGCATGAAATGGTACCTCATTGTGGCTTTGATTTGCATTTCTCTGATAATGAGTGATGTCGAGCATCTTTTCATGTGTTTGTTAGCCATCTGTATGTCTTCTTTGGAGAAATGTCTATTTAGTTCTTTGGCCCATTTTTTGATTGGGTCGTTTATTTTTCTGAAATTGAGCTGCAGGAGTTGCTTATATATTTTTGAGATTAGTTGTTTGTCAGTTGCTTCATTTGCTATTATTTTCTCCCATTCCAAAGGCTGTCCTTTCACCTTACTTATAGTTTCCTTCGTTGTGCAGAAGCTTTTAAGTTTAATTAGGTCCCATTTGTTTATTTTTCCTTTTATTTCCAGTATTCTGGGAGGTAGGTCATAGAGGATCCTGCTGTGATGGATGTCGGAGAGTGTTTTGCCTATATTCTCCTCTAGGAGTTTTATAGTTTCTGGTCTTATGTTTAGATATTTAATCAATTTTGAGTTTATTTTTGTGTGTGGTGTTAGAAAGTGTTCTAGTTTCATTCTTTTACAAGTGGTTGACCAGTTTTCCCAGCACCACTTGTTAAAGAGATTGTCTTTACTCCATTGTATATTCTTGCCTCCTTTGTCAAAGATACGGTGTCCATATGTGTGTGGATTTATCTCTGGGCTTTCTATTTTGTTCCATTGATCTATATTTCTGTCTTTGTGCCAATACCATACTGTCTTGATGACTGTGGCTTTGTACTAGAGCCTGAAGTCAGGCAGGTTGATTCCTCTAGTTCCATTCTTTCTCAAGATTGCTTTGGCTATTCGAGGTTTTTTGGATTTCCATACAAATTGTGAAATTATTTGTTCTAGTTCTGTTAAAAATACCGCTGGTAGCTTGATAGAGATTGCATTGAATCTGTAGATTGCTTTGGGTAGTATACTCATTTTCACTATATTGATTCTTCCAATCCATGAACATGGTATATTTCTCCAACTATTAGTGTCATCTTTGATTTCTTTCACCAGTGTTTTATAGTTATATATATATAGGTCTTTTGTTTCTTTAGGTAGATATATTCCTAAGTAATTTATTCTTTTCGTTGCAATGGTGAATGGAATTGTTTCCTTAATTTCTTTTTCTGCTTTCTCCTTATTAGTATATAGGAATGCAAAGAATTTCTGTGTGTTGATTTTATATCCTGCAACTTTACTATATTCATTGATTAGCTCTAGTAATTTTCTGGTGGAGTCTTTCGGGTTTTCTATGTAGAGGATCATGTCATCTGCAAACAGTGA
>SJXO01004851.1:164802-230963 GCA_006408615.1 Connochaetes taurinus
TCAGTTTTCATTCCAATTCCAAAGAAATGCAATGCCAAAGAATGCTCAAACTACCACACAATTGCACTCATCTCACACGCTAGTAAAGTAATGCTCTAAATTCTCCAAGTCAGGCTTCAGCAATACTTGAACCATGAACTTCCAGATGTTCAAGCTTGTTTTAGAAAGGGCAGAGGAACCAGAGATCAAATTGCCAACATTCGCTGGATCATGGAAAAAGCAAGAGAGTTCCAGGAAAACATCTATTTCTGCTTTATTGACTATGCCAAAGCCTTTGACTGTGTGGATCACAATAAACTGTGGAAAATTCTGAAAGATATGGGAATGCCAGACCACCTGACCTGCCTCTTGAGAAATTTGTATGCAGGTCAGGATGTAACAGTTAGAACTGGACATGGAACAACAGACTGGTTCCAAATAGGAAAAGAAGTGTGTCAAGGCTGTATACTGTCATTCTGCTTATTTACCTTATATATAGAGTACATCATGAGAAACGCTGGCCTGGAGGAAGCACAAGCTGGAATCAAGATTGCCGGGAGAAATATCAATAACCTCAGATATGCAGATGACACTACCCTTATGGCAGAAATGAAAAGGAACTAAAAAGCCTCTTGATGAAAGTGAAAGAGGAGAGTGAAAGGTTGGCTTAAAGCTCAACATACAGAAAACGAAGATCATGGCATCTGGTCCCATCACTTCATGGGAAGTGCATGGGGAATTAGTGAAAGCAATGTTAAACTTTATCTTTTGGGGGCTCCAAAATCACTGCAGATGGTGATTGTAGCCATGAAATTAAAAGACGCTAACTCCTTGGGAGACATTTGTGACCAACCTAGACAGCATATTAAAAATCAGAGACATTAGTTTGCCAACAAATGTCCATCTAGTCAAGGCCATGGTTTTTCCGGTTGTCATGTATGGATGTGAGAGTTGAACTATAAAGAAAGTTGAGCACCTAAGAATTCATGCTTTTGAACTGTGGTGTTGATGCTTTTGAACTGTGGATCCCATCACTTCATGGGAAGTGCATGGGGAATTAGTGAAAGCAATGTTAAACTTTATCTTTTGGGGGCTCCAAAATCACTGCAGATGGTGATTGTAGCCATGAAATTAAAAGACGCTAACTCCTTGGGAGACATTTGTGACCAACCTAGACAGCATATTAAAAATCAGAGACATTAGTTTGCCAACAAATGTCCATCTAGTCAAGGCCATGGTTTTTCCGGTTGTCATGTATGGATGTGAGAGTTGAACTATAAAGAAAGTTGAGCACCTAAGAATTCATGCTTTTGAACTGTGGTGTTGATGCTTTTGAACTGTGGTCTTGAGAGTCTCTTGGACTGCAAGGAGATCCAACCAGTCCATTCTAAAGGAGATCAACCCTGGGATTTCTTTGGAAGGAATGATACTGAAGCTGAAGCTTCAGTACTTTGGCCACCTCATGCGAAGAGCTGACTCATTTGAAAAGACCCTGATGCTGGGAAAGATTGGGGGCAGGAGGAAAAGGAGACGACAGAGGATGAGATGGTTGGATGGCATCATTGACTCAATGGACATGAGTTTGAGTAAACTCCGGGAGTTGGTGATGGAGAAGGAGGCCTGGCATGCTGCATTCCATGGGGTCACAGAGTTGGACACGACTGAACAACTGAACTGAACTGAACAATGAAAAATCAGAAAAAGAAATTAAGGAATCAATCCCATTCACCATTGCAACAAAAACAATTAAATATCTAGGAATAAACTTACCTAAGGAGACAAGAGAACTGTACACAGAAAATTATAAGACACTAATGAAAAAAAATCAAAGATGACATAAACAGATGGAGAGATATTCCATCTTCCTGGGTAGGAAGAATCAATTTTGTGAAAATGACTATACTACCAAATGCAATCTACAGATTCAATGTGATCCCTATCAAACTACCAATGGCATTTTTCAAAAAACTAGTGCAAAAAAATTTCACAATTCATATGGAAACACAGAAGACCCCAAATGGCCAAATCAGTCTTGAAAAAGAAGAATGAAGCTGGAGGAATCAATCTTCCTGACTTCAAATTATACTACAAAGCTATAGTCATCAAGACAGTATGGTACTGGCACAAAAACAGAAATGTAGACCAATGGAATAAGATATAAATGCTAGAAATAAACCCATGCACCTATAAGTGCCTTATTTTTTACAAAGGAGGCAAGAATATACAATGGGGCAAAGACAATAAATGACCTCTTCAATAAATGGTGCTGGGAAAGCTGGAAAGCTCCACATGAAAGAATGAAATTAGAACACTTCCTAACACCATACACAAAGATAAACTGAAAATGGATTAAAGACCTAAATGAAACTATAAAACTTAAAGGAAAACATAGGAAGAACACTCAATGACATAAATCAAAGGAAGATCCTCTATGACCCACCTCCTAGCATAATGGAAATAAAAAACAAAAGTAAACAAGTGAGACCTGATTAAGCTTAAAAGCTTTTGCACAGCAAAGGGAACTATAAGCAAGGTGAAAGACAACCCTCAGAATGGGAGAAAATAATAGCAAATGAAACAACTGACAAAGAATTAATTTCAAATTATACAAGCAGCTCATACAACTCAATGCCAGAAAATCAACAACCCAATCAAAAAGTGGGAAAAAGACCTAAACAGTTATTTCTCCAAAGAAGACATACAGATAGCTAACAAACACATGAAAAGGTATTCATCATCGCTCATTATTAGAGAAATGCAAATCAAAACTACAATGAGCTATCACCTCACACTGATCAGAATGGCAATCATCAAAAAGTCTGTAAACAATAAATGCTGGAAAGGGTGTGGAGAAAAGGGAATGCTCTTGTGCTGTTGGTGGGAATGTAAATTGGTACAACCAATATGGAAGATGGTATGGAGATTCCTTAAAAAGCTAAGAATAAAACCACCATATGACCCAGCAATACCACTTCTAGGCATATACTCTGAGGAAATCAAAATTGAAAGAGACACATGTATCCCATTGTTCATTGAAGCATTATTTACAGTAGCTAGAAGATGGAAGCAACCTAGATGTCCATCAACAGATGAACGGAGAACCTATTATACAGAGTGAAGTGAATCCAAAAGATAAAGATAAATATTATATTCTAATGCATATATATGGAATCTAGAACAATGATACTGAATAATTTATTTACAGGGCAACAATGGAGAAACAGACATAGAGAATAGACATATGGACATGGGAAGAGGGGAGGAGAGGGTGATATGTATGGAAAGAGTAACATGGAAACTTACATTACCATATGTAAAATAGATAGTCAATGGTTGCTGTATGCTTCAGGAAACTCTGAGGGACTCTGTATCAATCTAGAGGGGTGGGATGGGGAGGGAGATGGGAGAGAGGTTCAAAAGGGAGGGGATATATGTATACATATGGCTGATTCATGTTGAAGTTTGACAGAAAACAACAAAATTCTGTAAATAAAAAGAAAAAAGTTCTTAGATTTTTTAAAAACAACTTTGGTGATTTAGTCATTAAATCCTGTCTGACTGTTGTGAACCCATGGACTGTAGCCCGCCATTCTCCTCTGTCCATGGGATTCTCCAGGCAAGAACACTGGAGTGGGTTGTCTTTTACTTCTCCAGGGGATATTCCCAACCCAGGAGCCCAACCCAGGTCTCCTGAATTGCAGGCATATTCTTTACTGACTGAGCTATGAGGAAAACACACTTAGCTGCTGCTGCTAAGTCACTTCAGTCGTGTCTAACTCTGTGCAACCCCATAGATGGCAGCCCACCAGGCTCCCCTATCCCTGCGACTCTCCAGGCAAGAACACTGGAGTGGGTTGCCATTTCCTTCTCCAATTCATGACAGTGAAAATGAAAGTGAAGTCATTCAGTCATGTCTGACTCTTAGTGACCCCATGGACTGCAGCCTACCAGGCTCCTCCATCCATACTGAGATACAATTCACATGCTGTACAATTCACCCATTCAGTCAGTCAGTCAGTTCAGTCACTCAGTCGTGTCCGACTCTTTGCGACCCCATAAATCGCAGCACGCCAGGCCTCTCTGTCCATCACCAACTCCCAGAGTTCACTCAGACTCGTGTCCATCGAGTCAGTGATGCCATCCAGCCATCTCATCCTCTGTCGTCCCCTTCTCCTCCTGCCCCCAAGCCCTCCCAGCATCAGAGTCTTTTCCAATGAGTCAACTCTTCGCATGAGGTGGCCAAAGTACTGGAGTTTCAGCTTTAGCATCAGTCCTTCCAAAGAAATCCCAGGGCTGATCTCCTTCAGAATGGACTGGTGGATCTCCTTGAAGTCCAAGGGACTCTCAAGAGTCTTCTCCAACACCACAGTTCAAAAGCATCAATTCTTTGGTTCTCAGCTTTCTTCACAGTCCAACTCTCACATCCATACATGACCACTGGAAAAAACATAGCCTTGACTAGATGGACCTTTGTTGACAAAGTAATGTCTCTGCTATTCACCCGTTAGACATAAATAATTCCATGTTTTTAGTATATCTATAGATATATGCAACTGACAGCAATTTAAATCTTTTTCATCACCTCTAAAATAAATCCCAAATCCTTGATTTATCACTTCCTGTTTTCTCCCAGCCCTAAGGAGATAATAATCTGCCTTTTGTCTATCGATCTCTCTATTATAAATATTTCAAATAAATAAAATCATGTAATATCAATATGTGGTCTTCTGTAACTGTCTCCTTTCTCTTAGAATAGTGTTTTCAAGATCCATGAATGTTGGAGCAAATATCAGTAAACACTTCATTCATTTTTATGGTCAAATAATATTGTAACATATGGATAAATCACAGTTTATTTATATATTCAACTAATAAGGAGATCCAACCAGTCCATTCTAAAGGAAATCAGTCCTGGGTGTTCATTGGAAGGACTAATGCTAAAGCTGAAACTCCAATACTTTGGCCACCTCATGCGAAGAGTTGACTCATTGGAAAAGACTCTGATGCTGGGAGGGATTGGGGGCAGGAGGAGAAGGGGACGACCGAGGATGAGATGGCTGGATGGCATCACCGACTCGATGGACATGAGTTTGGGTAAACTCTGGGAGTTGGTGATGGACAGGGAGGCCTGGAGTGCTGCGATTCATGGGGTCACAAAAAGTCAGACACGACTGAGCAACTGAACTGAACTGAACTGAATATAGTTTTGAATGTCAATTATATCTCAATATTTTTAAATGGGCAAAGGATATGGAAAGATGTACAAACAGTATGGAAAATATTTTTTCAAAAAAGAAAAAAATGTACAAATGACCAATAAGCACATGAAAACTTCCTCAATATCATTAGGGAAATGCAAATTAAACTACAGTGAATTGTTTAGTTTTCTCTTTGTGTAGTATATTTACCTGGCTTTAGTATCAGCATAATGCTAGTCTCAAAGAATAAATTTGAAACTGTTCGCTACTCTTCAATTGGCTGGAGGAATTTGAGAAGTCTTGGCATTAATTTTTAGGAGAGTTGGTAGAATTCACTGGTGAAACCATCTAGCCATGGAATTTTTTCTTGGGAGGTTTTGTTTTTTTCATGGTCCTATTTCCACGGTTTTACATGACCCTTTAAGACTTGCATTGGTGTGTTCATGTATGAAGAAGCAATTGCCTCCTTTAGTCTTTGCTAACTTCTCAGGAGAGAAAAATCTTCCCTTAGCCCTGCTAAGGATTCACAATAAATGCTGGAGAGGGTGTGGAGAAAAGGGAACCTTCTTACACTGTTGGTGGGAATGCAAACTAGTGCAGCCACTATGGAGAACAGTGTGGAGATTCCTTAAAAAACTGGAAATAGAACTGCCATGTGACCCAGCAATCCCACTGCTGGGCATACACACTGAGGAAACCAGATCGAAAGAGACACGTGTACCCCAATGTTCACTGCAGCACTATTTATACTAGCCAGGACATGGAAGCAACCTAGATGTCCATCAGCAGATGAATGGATAAGAAAGCTGTGGTACATATACATAATGGAATATTACTCAGCCATTAAAGAGAATTCATTTGAATCAGTTCTAATGAGGTGGATGAAACTGGAGCCTTTTATATACAGTGAAGTAAGCCAGAAAGAAAAATACCAATACAGTATATTAATGCATATATATGGAATTTAGAAAGATGGTAATGATAACCCTGCATGTGAGACAGCAAAAGAGACACAGATGTATTGAACAGTCTTTTGGACTCTGTGGGAGGGGGAGACGATGGAATAATATGGGAGAATGGCATTGAAACATGTAAATTATCATATGTGAAACGAATCGCCAGTCCAGGTTTGATGCATGATACAGGGTGCTCGGGGCTGGTGCACTGGGATGACCCAGAGGGGTGGGATGGGGAGGGAAGTGGGAGAGGGGGTTCAGAATGGGGAACACATGTACACCTATGGTGAATTCATGTCAATGTATGGCAAAACCAATACAATATTGTAAAGTAAATAAATAAATAAAACTGGGAAATAAAACAGGATTCTGATGTATTGTCAGAAGTTTTCTGTCATGAATATGCCTGCTTCACACTTCTTTTCCCCCATATTTTGGTGCATGAGTGTATACATTTGGTTATGAGTATATACTTTCTCTGCTGCTGCAATGTTAGCCTGTTGACAGCCTCCTATTTTTTTCCCCCTGATGATAGTGATATAAGTTGAAATCTGTGTGCTCTCAGACATCCAGTTAGATTCTGGATGGATTTGTGCATATTCTTACCAATCTTCTACAAAGTCTCACTCTCCATACCCCCAGGGCATGCACTGCGTCTGTGTGTGTGTGTGTGTGTGTGTGTGTGTGTGTGTGTGTGTGTGTGTGTGTGTGTGTGTGAGGAGGGGGTGGTTTTAGGTGAAGTGCACTGATTATTAGGGATAACTGTAGGCAACTTGGATTGGTCCAGAGGTGAAGATTTCTACTTACTTATAACTGTGCTGCCTGATGGAGACTGTGATGCAGTTGTTAGAATCTGCATACATGTGATGCTTTCTAAGAGTCCTTCTTGTTGCTGTTCTTCCAGTCTCTCCCCACCCCCTTGTCATGAAGTTCATGTCAAGTTTCTGGATGGCCATGAAAGAACTGGGTTTTCTGCACGGCCTGGGAAGCTGGGTTCTAACTCACATGGTCTCATTTCTTTTGTGGGAGAAATCACAGGCCAAAAAGTCTCTCTTGGCACTGAGCTCTTCCTCCTCAGTAGAGGCATGTGGCCAGAGAAGTCAATTATCCTGAAACCTAAAGAAAGACAAATTCCTCCAATGAGAGTTGGTAGTGGTGGTTTAACTGCTAAGTTATGTCTGACTCTTGCAACCCTGTGGACGGTAGCCTGCCAGGGTCCTCTGTCCACGGGATTCTCCAGGCAAAAATACTGGAGTGGGTTGCCATTTCCTTCTCCACAAATGAGAGATATAGATGTGAAAAAAAGGTTTCTGGAAAAGAGCACCATGCAAGCAGGCAATGTTTAGGGGAAATATTAATGCATTTTTAAAGATCAAGTATAGGTTTGCTATATGAGAAGGAATGTATTGCAGGGAGTATCATTTTACAGCAACTATTATATAATCCTGCAAATTGGCAGAGGTTGACCAGACAAGGCTCTTCCTCAGATAAGGTTCTAGGGAAAAGAACTCCAGGAGCTGGCAGTTTGTATTTGGACTGAGAAAACTCAAATATGAAAAGAACCAAGGTGATACGTGTGGGACAAAAACAGCATGTAGCATAGAAATATAGATAGTGTGGTTCATTTGCTAGAGATTTCTTGAAAGTTTACTATTCTTGAATTTATTGATGTGAGGTGAATATACCAATGCAGAGTAAGCACATCAAGGTGATAGGATCATATGGAATGTACACAATGTAGAGACTCACAGCTAAGACTCAATGCAGAGACTCATGAATATCTGAACAGTGATCAGAACACCTCCAGCTATATAAATAATTTGATAAGAAAAGCATTATAATAAACCATATAGCTTAGGACTGCTTGGTATACAGCAATAGCTAACTGATAAAATAATCAAAGCAAACAGCAATGAGGACAGATGCAAAAATCTACTGGTTTTTATTTTGGGCATATATGTTGATTTGAAGACATTATTCATGATCATTATTTAAAATTTTTCAGGGGCTTCCCTGGTGGCTCAGTGGTAAAAAATCCTTCTGCCAAAGCAGGATACATGGGTTCTATCCCTAGACGGGGAAGATACCACATGTCATGGAGCAAATAAGCCCATGTGCCACAACTATTGGGACTTTCCTGGTGGATCAGTGGTAAAGAATCCATCTGCAATACAGGAGATGCAGGAGACACAAGTTCAGTCCTTGCATTGGAAAGATCCCCTAGAAGAGAAAATGGCAAGCACTCCAGTATTCCTGATGGTACAATCCCATGGACAGAGAACCCTGGCAGGCTAGAGTGCATGGGGTCAAAGAGAGCTGGACACAAATCAGCACCTATGGCTGCAACTACTGAGTGTGTGCTCTAGAGCACAGGAGCCATAGTTACTGAGACCTGAGTGTCCCACAACCTGTGCTCCACAGCAAGAGAAGCCACTTCTATGAGAAACATGGGCACCACAACTAGAGAGTTGCCCTCACTCGCTGCAACTAGAGAAAAGCCTGTGCAGCAAAGAAGACACAGCATAGCCAAAAATAAGAAATAAATAAGAAATCAGGATCTTTTTAAGCACTTCTAAAAAAATTAAAAATAAATAAAATTTTCAGATAGCTACATTATCAATTGATCACTTTAATGCTCTATTCCAGGGAACCTGGAGAAGCAATTCCACTGCTGGGTATACACACCAAGGAAACCAGAATTGAAAGAGACACATGTACCCCAATGTTCATCGCAGCACTGTTTATAATAGCCAGGACATGGAAACAACCTAGATGTCCATCAGCAGATGAATGGATAAGAAAGCTGTGGTACATATACACAATGGAATATTACTCTGCCATCAAAAAAAAATCATTTGAATCAGTTCTAATGAGATGGATGAAACTGGAGCCGATTATACAGAGTGAAGTAAGCCAGAAAGAAAAACACCAATACAGTATACTGACACATATATATGGAATTTAGAAAGATGGTAATGATGACCCTGTATGCGAGACAACAAAGGAGACAAAGATGTATAGAACGGACTTCAGGAATTCTTGTGACTCATCTTTTGATCAAGAAGACTGAAGACCCCTGAGCAGGAAGGAGGTATGCAATGGTCTACTTTGATATTGTTTATTCACTGCTTCTGACTCTTTAGTGTTTATGACAAAATTAAAAAAAAAAAAAGCAGGAGATCCTTTGTTCAGAGCAGTAGAGGGGTCATAATTGTGGGGAACACAGGAATTTTTGAAACCAAAAAGGAATAATCCAAGGGGAAAAAAAGCATAAAACATTCTTACCAGTCATTCATTCCAATGCACCACCCCCTCATACTTGGACACCAATCTTCCATACCTCAAGGAGTCAATTACAGACGGAATTTTTTACACAGTAATAAAATGTGAACTTTAAATTTTTGCAGCCCCATATTTAAGGGCACATCTGACAGTGAGACCGTATAAGGTCAATCTATTTATTCACATTTTCCTTTCAGTATAGATTCTATTTGGAGATACATATTTGATGATTAATTTTTATAAGTGACTATGATAGATATAGGACTTTCCTGTAGCTCAGACAATAAAGAGTCTGCCTGCAATGCAGGAGACCTGGGTTTGATCTCTGGGTCAGGAAGATCTTCTGGAGGAGGGAATGGCAACCCACTCCAGTATTATTGCCTGGGGAATCCCATGGACAGAGGACCTGCACAAGCTGTAGTCCATGGGATACAAAGAGTCGGACAAGACTGAGCAACTAACACTACTATTACTACTACGATAGATATGGCGGACACGAGTTGAATAATTATGTAACACCAGTTATACAACTCAATAGGGTGAATAAAGTCGAACTTATCAAGAAGAGTTAAGATAATGATGTAGAAAAATATGAGAGACCCAAAGTAACATCTGTTTCATATTTTGCTCTGCATTGAACTATATAGGTTGTTTTAGCTGCCAAGTGTTGTTTTTCTGTGTCATTAATGCAACTAATTGTAATTCTTCATGGAAAAATTTTTAAAAACTTACTTGCGAAGATATGCATGGTTGCTCAGTTGCTTCAGTTGTGTCCAACTCTTTGTGACCCTGTGGACAACAATCCACTAGGCTCCTCTGTCCATGAGATTCTCCAGGCAAGAATACTAGAGTGAGTTGCCATGCACACCTCCAAGGGATCTGCTTGAAAAGATACACGTCATTTAAAAAAACTATTAAGGAATAAGACATTCCCCATTAAAGGAGTGGAAACTTCCAAATATTGCTCATCCAAGTTCAGGGAAAAAAAATTAGGAAAATGACAAAAATAGAAAAAAAAATGAGGAAATGTCCATCTTTCCTACAACAGATAGAAGAGAAAACTTATTCAATGAGTTACTTAAACTGTACGGACAATTCTAAAAGCAATGGAAAGACCAGCAATAAATATAAGGAATAAATGTCCTTTAACAATCTGATCAAGAATCAAAATATTCTGCCTCTAATGATTAGAGCTGTACAACAAACAATACTTCTTCAGCACCAGGACAATGGGTCTTTTACAGCTCCCATCACAAAGAATCTTCTTAGGAGACATCTTTGTGTTTCTAGTCCACAAAGAACTGACTCATTGGGAAAGACCCTGATGCTGGGAAAGATTGAAGGCAGGAAGAGAAGGGGACAACAGAGGAGGAGATGGTTGGATAGCATCACCAATTTAATGGACATGAGTTCGAGCAACCTCTGAGAGTTGGTAATGAAGAGGGAAGCCTGGCTTGCTGCAGTCTATGGGGTTGCAAAGAGTTGGGTTTCAGTGAGTGACTGAACTGAATTAATCCTAAAGAATTTCTTCAGTTCAGTTCAGTTCAGTTCAGTCGCTCAATCATGTCTGACTGCTTGTGACCCCATGAACCACAGCACGCCAGGCCTCCCTGTCCATCACCAACTCCCAGAGTCCACCCAAACCCATGTCCATTGAGTCAGTGATGCCATCCAACCATTTCATCCTCTGTTGTCCCCTTCTCCTCCTGCCCTCAATCTTTCCTAGGATTAGGGTCTTTTCAAATCAGTCAACTCTTCACAACAGGTGGCCAAAGTACTGGAGTTTCAGCTACATCAGTTCTACCAATGAACACCCAGGACTGAACTCCTTTAGGATGGACTGGTTGGATCTCCTTGCAGTCCAAATGACTCTCAAGAGCCTTCTCCAACACCACAGTTCAAAAGCATCAATTCTTCGGTGCTCAGCATACTTTATAGCCCAACTCTCACATCCATACATGACCACTGGAAAAAACATAGCCTTGACTAGATGGACCTTGTTGACAAATTAATGTCTCTGCTTTTTAATATGCAGTCTAGGTTAGTCATAACTTTTATTCCAAGGAGTAAGCGTTTTTTAATTTCATGGCTGCAGTCACCATCTGCAGTAATTTTGGAGCCCAGAAAATGAAAGTCAGCCACTGTTTCCACTGTTTCCCCATCTACTTGACACAAAGTTATGGGACTGGATGCCATGATCTTTGTTTTCTGAATGTTGAGCTTTAAGTCAACTTTTTCACTCTCCTCTTTCACCTTCATTAAGAATCTCTTCAGTTCTTCTTCACTTTCTATCATAAGGGTGGTATCATCTGCATATCGAGGTTATTAATATTTCTCCCAGCAATCTTGATTCCAGCTTGTGCTTCCTCCAGCCCAGCGTTTCTCATGATGTACTCTGCATAGAAGTTAAATAAGCAGGGTGACAATATACAGCCTTGACATACTCCTTTTCCTATTTGGAACCAGTCTGTTGTTCCATGTCCAGTTCTAACTGTTGCATCCTGACCTGCATACAGGTTTCTCAAGAGGCAGGTCAGGTGGTCTGGCATTCCCATATCTTTCAGAATTTTCCACAGTTTATTGTGATCCACACAGTCAAAGGCTTTGGCATAGTCAATAAGGCAGAAATAGACATTTTTCTGGAACTCTTTTGCTTTTTCGATGATCCAGCGGATGTTGGCAATTTGATCTCTGGTTCCTCTGCCTTTTCTAAAACCAGCTTGAACGTCTGGAAGTTCACAGTTCACATATTGCTGAAGCCGGGCTTGGAGAATTTTGAGCATTACTTTACTAGCATGTGAGATGAGTACAATTGTGCAGTGGTTTGAGCATTCTTTGGGATTGCCTTTCTTTGGAATTGGAATGAAAACTGACATATTTCAGTCCTGTGGCCACTGCTGAGATTTCCAAATTTGCTGGCATATTGAGTGCAGCACTTTCACAGCATCATCTTTCAGGATTTGAAATAGCTCAACTGGAATTCCATCACTTCCACTAGCTTTGTTTGTAGTGATGCTTTCTAAGGCCCACTTGACTTCACATTCCAGGTTGTATGGCTCTAGGTGAGTGATCACACCATCGTGATTAAATGGGTCATGAAGATCATTTTTTGTACAGTTCTTCTGTGTATTCTTAGGACTTCTCTGGTGGCTCAGATGGTAAAGCCTCTATCTACAATGTGAGAGACCCAGGTCCAATCCCTGGGTTGGGAAGATTCCCCTGGAGAAAGAAATGGCAATCCACTCCAGTACTTTTGCCTGTAAAATCCCATGGACAGAGGAGCCTGGTAGACTACAGTCCATGGGGTTGGAAAGAGTCAGACACGACTGAGCGACTTCACTTCACTCACTTTCTGTGTATTCTTGCCACCTCTTCTTCATCTCTTCTGCTTCTGTTAGGTCAATACCATTTCTGTCCTTTATTGGGCCCATCTTTGCATGAAATGTTCCCTTATTATCTCTAATTATATTGAAGAAATATCTAGTCTTTCCCATTCTATTGCTTTCCTCTGTTTCTTTGCACTGATCACTGAGGAAGGCTTTCTTATCTCTCCTTGCTATTCTTTGGAACTCTACATTCAAGTGTGTATATCTTTCCTTTTCTCCTTTGCTTTCTGCTTCTCTTCTTTTCACAGCTATTTGTAAGGCCTCCTCAGACAGCCATTTTGCTTTTTTGCATTTCTTTTTCTTGGGGATGGTCTTGATTCCTGTCTCCTGTACAATGTCACGAACCTCCATCCACAGTTCATCAGCCACTCTGTCTGTCAGATCTAGTCCCTTAAATCTATTTCTCACTTCCACTGTATATTTGATTTAGGTCATACCTGAATGGTCTAGTGGTTTTCCCTACTTCCTTCAGTTTCAGTCTGAATGTGGTAATAAGGAGTTCATGATCTGAGCCACAGTCAGCTGCTTGTCTTGGTTTTGCTGACTGTATAGAGCTTCTCCATCTTAGGCTACAAAGAATATAATCAATCTGATTTAGGTTTGACCATCTGGTGATGTCCATGCGTAGAGTCTTCACTTGTGTTGTTGGAAGAAGGTGTTTGCTATGACCAGTGCATTCTCTTGGCAGAACTCTATTAGCCTTTGCCCTGCTTCATTCAGTACTCCAAGGCCAAATTTTCCTGTTACTCCAGGTGTTTCTTGACTTCCTATTTTTGCATTCCAGTCTCCTATAATGAAAAGGACACCTTTTTTGAGTGTTAGTTCTAAAAGGTCTTATAGGTCTTCATAGAACCATTCAACTTCAGCTTCTTCAGTGTTACTTGTCGGGGCATAGACTTAGATTACCATGATATTAAATGATATGCCTTGGAAACAATCAGAGATCATTCTGTCATTTTTGAGATTGCATCCAAGAACTGCATTTTGGACTCTTGTTGACCATGATGGCTACTCCATTTCTTCTAAGGGATTCCTGCCCACAGTAGTAGATATAATGGTCATCTGAGTTAAATTCACCTATTCCAGTCCATCTTAGTTTGCTGATTTCTAAAATGTTGATGTTCGCTTTTTTTTTTTTTTTTTTTGTCAGAACTGCCATCTTCCAGGCAAGTCATATGAAAAGGATTCTTGGGAGTCACTTCTTTTGAAGATATGGTAACACTGAGAGATTGATTTAGTGGTTTTCCAAGATGACCAACACAAAGGGAAAGAGGCGGGGCACCTGCTACATGTTCTCCAGGCCTTTCAGNCTTTTTTTTTTTTTTTTCCTGTCAGAACTGCCATCTTCCAGGCAAGTCATATGAAAAGGATTCTTGGGAGTCACTTCTTTTGAAGATATGGTAACACTGAGAGATTGATTTAGTGGTTTGCCAAGATGACCAACACAAAGGGAAAGAGGCGGGGCACCTGCTACATGTTCTCCATGCCTTTCAGAAAACATGGAGTTGTTCCTTTGGCCACATACATGTGAATCTACAGGAAGAGTGATATTGTAGATATCAAGGGAATGGGTACTGTTCAAAAAGGAATGCCCCACAAATATTACCATGGCAAAACTGGGAGAGTCTACAATGTTACCCAGCATGCTGTTGCATCATTGTAAACAAACAAGTTAAGGGCAAGATTCTTGCCAAGAGAATTAATGTGCGTATCGAGCATATTAAGCACTCTAAGAGCCGAGATAGTTTCCTGAAACATGTGAAGGAAAATGATCGGAAAAAGAAGGAAGCCAAAGAGAAAGGGACTTGGGTTCAGCTGAAGTGCTAGCCTCCTCCACCTAGAGAAGCACACTTTGTGAGGACCAATGGAAAGGAACCCAAACTGTTGGAGCCCATCCCCTATGAATTCATGGCCTGATGGGTGTAAAAATAAAGACCTGGACTGTACAAATGTTTCTCTTAATTGAGTAGAGGTGTTGTGTCCAAATTCAGTAGGTAATGTCTTTTCAAATTTAGTGTTTTTTCTTCCTGAAAGGTGTAAGATAATTTGTTGTTTGGTATGCTCCATTTTTTAATAAACTATCAGATATTATTTATAAAGTAAAAAATAAAATAAAATAAAATGTTGATGTTCACTCTTGCCATCTCCTGTTTGACCACTTCCTATTTGCCTTGATTCATGGACCTAACATTGCTGGGAGCCAGCGTGAGGAATTCCACCCGTGACAAGGTCATGCGGCAGAGCTCTGATGGCAAGGCTAATCAGACCTCAGGTTTTTCCCCTGGAATTTCCTGAGCATCCACCCCCCCAAAAAAAAAATAAGAATCTCCCTGCTTTTCCACTATTCTAATATTCTCTGGAAAAAGTCAACTCAGGGCTTTACTCTTCTGCATTTGAAAGGGATGTTTCAGTTAAACCCCCTCTGATTGCTCTCTAGCTTGCCTAACAGGATCCCCGGACCTCTTACAGCTTGTGAATTGCTTGCAGCCCCCAACCGCGAGAGACACAAAGCTTAAAAGCATCTTAAAGATACAGAGCCTTTTCTAAAGAGCTAAAAATCGTATTGGTGATGGGTTTTCACTGTTGACTCAATGATTGCCGCCAGACCTCCATACTCTTTATCTTTTAGGCACCTGGGAGGATGTTAACCAATGTAAATGGGATATGGAAAAAGATATATAATAGTTTTGATGTTAGCAACACTAGACTTTTGAGTTAATTACTTTTCTCTTTGTTATATATCACTGCACTCCTCTTGTGTCCTTGCTATGTAAGAATGTAACTTTATTTAGTGCTTTCTGAGAATGGCACCAGACTTTGGGAAGATCAACACAAATAAGTCTTCTGGTTGACAAACCCTTATCAGAAAAAAAGGCTGTAAAATGTTAATTGGCCCTTTTGGCCAGAAGATTATGTAAATCACCTAAGACTTGTGTATACAATTAGGTATGCAGAGAGAAAAGCCTGGTTTTGATAAGAGTCTGGACTGCTAACTCTGCATAACTTTGTGTTACCCATTGATCTCCATGTTTTATCAAAAGTATAAAAGTATAAAAGGCCCTCTGAACAATAAGAGGACAGAGCAAGTCGCTGGACTGGTTTCCCCCGTGTCTCCTCTTTACTCTAATTTCAGGCTGAATTCCCATCTGGAGCAGGGTGGCTCACTAAGTCTACTTACTTGTCCTGGCTTTTGAGACCCGCGTGAAAGGGAGCCTAAGGAGGGGCACCCTTAGATATTCAAGTGGGTGCCAGTGGCCCAACGTAATTTGCACAGGTAGAAAATGCTTTATACTTCCCCTGAGCTGATGAGATTCTTCATGTGAAGAAAACTGTCTTAAAGTAAGAGAAAGAGAAACATATCCCAGTGTGCCACCAAAGAGCCCAACTGAAAAAGATTTAACACATCATGGTATTATTAAGAAAGTGCCGGGGGCCAGCATGAGGAATCCCACCCATGACTAGGTCATGTGGCAAGAAGCCTGATGGGCAAGGCGAATCAGGCCTCAGGTTTTCCCCCTGGTATTTCCTGAGCATGTACTCCAAAAAAATAATAATAATAATGCCTGCCTTATTGTACTTTTTGCTTTTCTGACACTCTCTAGAAAAAGTTTTCAGGGCTTCAGTCTCCTGCAAAAGAATGTCTCGGCTTAAAACCCCCTCTGATAACTCTCTAGCTTGCCTAACAGGTTCACCCGGACTTTTTATAGCTTGTGAATTGTTTACAGTCTCCCAACCGCGAGAGGCACAGGAAGCTTAAAACATCCTAAGAATGCAGGGGTTTCCAAGGTGTCAAGATTATTAGAATAAAACTGATTAAGAGTTTCATTGTTGAGCTAATACTTGCTGCCAAATTTTCATATCTTTTATTTGTTGATATAGTTGGTATATAGAAAAAACAAGTAGCAACATTAGATCTTTGAGTTAAGTAACTTCTTTGTTATAACCTACTGCACCTTTGTTCTATAGAGATGTAACTTTAGTGCTTTAAGGAGATGCAGATTAAAGAAAAACACTTCAGGGGTAACGAGATTAACATTCATTAAGGAAGAGAACCAAAAAGTGTTAGCAAGCCTCTTGGCCAGAAGATAATGTAAATCACCTGAGACCTTTTGTATACAAAAAGATATACAGAAAGGGTCAGGACTGCTGCCCCTGCATGACTCTGTATCTTCCATTATGTAAAATTTAGGGTATATAAACACTTTTTGAATAATAAAGTTGAAGGGGTTTTTGCACAAGCCTGGTCTCCCCCGTGTCGATTCTTTCTCTTGCTCCCTCTCCCTCCCTCTCCTTTGCAGGCTGATTCCTTGGAATGCGGAGGCTCACTGAGTCTACTTATTTGCCTGGGCTTCTGAGACCCATGCGAGAGGGAGCTCAAGGCTGGGCACCCTCCGCTATTCAAGCAGGCGCCTGCGGCCCAGCGTAGATGGTGCAAGTTCCTTGTCTGGAAATTTATTGGCTTTCCATGTAAACCAAGTTATTCAGCCTCTTTTCTCCACTTAATTTTCCTACTACACTATTTCTTCCTAACCTAATCTTATATTAATAAATAAATAAGTTTTTTCCTCACCAACGCCATCCCGACTTCAAATTCCCTGGATCCACTGGGGCTGGACCCCGGCAAGAAAGCTACCAGAACAGGCAACTTGGGATCCCTCTTTGAAATCACAGAAAAAGTGGGGGATTTCCAAGACTGTACAGAAAGACAGCAGCAGTGCTAGTTAGCTTTGTAACTGGTACTGACAGTACCTCTAGGACGCCATCTATCAACTAGCAGCCCATCAAGAATAGGGTTCATGAAGACTGTGTAGTGCAAGGGGTGGCAGAAGGCTATAAAACAGTCATGTGCTGAGTCACTTCAGTTGTGTCCAACTCTTTGTGACCCTATGAACAGTAGCCCACCAGGCTTCTCTGTCGTTGGATTCTCCATGCAAGAATACTAGAGTAGGTTGCCATTTCCTTCTCCAATGCATGCATGCATGCTAAGTCACTTCAGTCATGTCCAACCCTATGTGACCCTATGGACAGCAGCCCACAGGGCTCCTCTGTCCAAAGGATTCTCTAGGCAAGAATACTGGAGTGGGTTGCCATTTCCTTCTGAGATGAAATAGATGTCTACAAAGGACAGGTTGGAGAGAAAGAAGTACATGAATGTGTGTAAGTGGGAGTCTGAAAAGACAGTGATGATGATAAGCAGGTTTCCAAATACAGTGATCAGGCACATGGAGAGGAAAAGACCAAATTTCAGAGGTTGTGGTTCTGGTTCCTCTAAATATCCCAGGAGAATAAACTGTGGCATTTTTATATCACTGCCTGGTACCATATGGTGGCATTCACTACTAAGAAAGGAAAAAAATAACATAAATAATTTCTATATGTGTGGATATTAACATAGTGAATTGCTATGAATTACAATAATCAATCATCTTTAAGGGATCTACTGTGACATCTACGATTAGAAATTCCTGTCCAACACTCAGTCTTTTCCCCAAATGCATCATAACTTTAACAGTGGTGCATCACAACTTTAACAGTGATGCATCACAATTTTTCCCCAAATGCATCACAACTTTTAACAGTTAAAAATGTGTATATTTCACAGCACATAGCTCCAAACCTAATTTTCTTTCTCCCCTCAACTGTAAAGCTCTTCTAATATGCTCTGATTTTACAGGAACCCCTTTATGCACCCAGTTCCTTCTTCATTCTCATCCAACTCGATGCCATCCCCATCCTTTAATTGTCAGCAATGAACCTGTGCTGCTGAGTCCATCAGATACTTCACCTTTTATATATTAAATAAATGGACTTTAAGTTAATTAGTAAACCTAGAAATCAAATGTGACAAATATCTCTTCTCTGGGGTAGGCTGATTAGGCTCTCAGTTGACCCCAGGTAAAAGTTTTCCACTTCCATTATCTCTGAACCTTTCCTGAAGTACCTGTTAGATTCTAAAACTCATCTGGATGGGGTCCAAGAGAGGGAAGTCCCTTTGTGGATATCCGAGTTCCTTTCTAGATGGTTGATGATGAAGACCAAAGCTCTGTTTCTAAGCAGGTCTGAAGGAAGGAGAGAAGCTTGGTCCTTCAGTCAGCATTAGGATTCCAAAAGCAAAAACCATGTCCATCCAGCTTGAGGTTGTACAAGCTGAGGGACTGCAGCAGAGGAAATACTTATGGCTCCCTATGTCTGCTCATTGGACAGCATTCCCACTGTTACTCCCACCTCTGAGCAAGTCACTTCCCTGTGGGACACTAGTCTACATAGACACCCTGATTCTCTGTCCTCAGAAAACTAAGTTAGATGTCAGTTGAATCTACTTTTTGTTACCTTTTTCTCCATAAAATTTCTTGCCTTCCAGAGGTCTAACTTCCTTGCACTGTATTATAATTGTGAGTTAATACTTCTTCTTAATCTGAAACAGATGAACCTGTCTTGACTAATTTCCATGGACCTCCAAAGTGTTGTCTTGTTCCAAGGAACAATCCCTCCTGATATCTTCAGAACATTGGTAATTCCTTTTTAAAAGGATAGAGGTACGTCTGTTTGCCACAAAACTTTGTATAACCCTTGACTTTGTGTGACTTTTCACAAATCCCTTGGGAGATTCATGCTTGTAACCCTAATTTAGAGCTATCATTTTCTTGTCTTTTAAGAAGCTTGCTAATTATAAGATAGATTTAAATCTTTTGACAAAACATGAATGGAACTTAGAATTTTATTGGATTGTTCCCTTTTATTTTGACAAAAGTCCATTCCATGTGGTCATTACTGTTACAAAACTCATTTAATGTTTTCAGGATTAGGTCTCAGAAATGTTAAATGATTTACACTAAGTTATGAATTGAGAAAGAGGTTGACTTTGATTGGAACCTCCTCAAGATGTTTCCAGTTCTCATGCTTTAAGCCTGTGGATCTCAAATGCTGTGATTTTGCCTCCAGGGAACACCTAACTTTGTCTGGAGAAAATTTTGACTGTCACAACTCAGGAGGGGCTACTGCCACCTAGTGTGGAGGCCAGAAATGCTGCTGCACACCCTACAATGCCCAAGATGATCACCAATAGAAGGAATTACCCAACATAAATGTCAACAACGAGAAGAGAAATGCTATTCTCAACCATTCTCCAACATCAATGTGTAAAGGAATCACTTGGGGATTCTGTTCAGGTACAGATTCTTATTTGGCAGGTCTAAGAGATCCTGAATTCATAACTAGCTCCAAGGTGATGTTGATGCTTGGTTGCTCTGGTCCTTGGACTATTCTTTGAGTATAATGACTACAGTTCAGTGTTGGAGTCAGACATAGATATTTGAGGCCTTCTCCAACTTGGAACGTCCATCTACCTCAGGTCTGATCTCAGGTAGTCAAATGAAGGACCCAGAGTTCAGCTTCTGCATGCTTAATTTTCATATGTTTGTTGAGTAGCTCAACAAACTATTCAACCTGTGCTTTTCACTTCTCTTCTTTTCACAGCTATTTGTAAGGCCTCCTCAGACATCCATTTTGCTTTTTTGCATTTCTTTTTCTTGGGGATGGTCCTGATTCCTGTCTCCTGTACAATTTCATGAACCTCTGTCCACAGTTCATCAGCCACTCTGTCTGTCAGATCTAGTCCCTTAAATCTATTTCTCACTTCCACTGTATAGTCGTAAGGGATTTGATTTAGGTCATACCTGAATGGTCTAATAGTTTTCCCTACTTTCTTCAGTTTAAGTCTGAATTTGGCAATAACGAGTTCATGTTCTGAGCCACAGTCAGCTCCTGGTCTTGTTTTTGCTGACTGTATAGAGCTTCTCCATCTTTGGCTGCAAAGAATATAATCAATCTGATTTTGGTGTTGACCATCTGGTGATGTCCATGTGTAGAGTCTTCTCTTGTGTTGTTGGAAGAGGGTGTTTGCTATGACCAGTGCGTTCTCTTGGCAGAACTCTATTAGCCTTTGCCCTTCTTCATTCAGTACTCCCAGGCCAAATTTGCCTGTTATTCCAGGTGTTTC
This sequence comes from Connochaetes taurinus, assembly GCA_006408615.1. NCBI lineage: Eukaryota > Metazoa > Chordata > Mammalia > Artiodactyla > Bovidae > Connochaetes > Connochaetes taurinus. The sequence goes on from SJXO01004851.1 coordinate 185,603, forward strand.
TTGACTTGCTATTTTTGCATTCCAGTCCCCTGTAATGAAAAGGAAATTCATGCCTTTGAGTAATATATATTGAGAGCTAGCATCTTCCAAGCACGTGTGAAGGTGAAAGTCACTCAGTCAGATCTGACTCTTTGCCACCCCATGGACTATACAATCCATGGAATTCTGAGGCGGGTAGCCATTCCCATCTCCAAGGAATCTTCCCAAGCCAGATATCAAACCCAGGTCTCCTGCATTGGAGGCAGATTCTTTACCAGCTGAGCCACAAAGGAAGCCCAAGCATACTGAAGTGGGTAGCCTATCCCTTCTCCAGAATGCTGAACGATGGTATTCAAATTAATATATAATATGCCAGAAGGAGACATGAGGAAAGCAAAACCAGGTATAAAGGAGATAAGTATTAGGTGTTATTCTAATCAAGGTGCTATTTGTAAAGATATCACAAAAGAGAGAAGAGGACCTAGTATGATATTAGGAGAGGTGTGTGCTTGGAAGAGGGAACTGCCACTGCAAAGTAATTCAAATGCAAACAAAGAAGCAAATGGGCCAGAGGGATAAGCAAAAGGGGATGTGACTAGAGATGATGTCAGGGATGCTCAGGAACAAGGTGGCCTCCTTACTACAGCTTACACTTCAGTCCATAGAGAATCCCTCCTTCACATGTTGTTCTTAGCAGTTTACTATGTTGCAAAAATGTTTTGTGAATTAAAGCAGATACTATCCTTGTACCATCTTCTGATTGAGTTCTGCCCCACCTCATCTTACTGAAAGTTGAAAGTGTTATTCAGTCAGTCATGTCTAACTCTTTGTGACCCCAAGGACTGTGGGGTGCCTCTGCTTTAGGAACTTCATTCACTCTACAAGGCACAACACTTGCCATAGGCTCCTGGGCTGTGTTACTATCTTGAATTTCTCACCCAGAGCCACCCTTCTTAGGCCATGGGTATTGACAACTCAAGCTGGTTAGATCAGATTAACTTTCTCCCAAAGAATGCTTAAATGGTACCCAAAAATTCCAGCTCATATGCTTCCAAGGAGATAATAAACATTGGGGTTTTTTTTGCTGTGCTCCCATGCTGCCCAGTATTTAAAGGAATATTAAAAAAAAATATGAGGGGGACTTCCCTGGTGGTCCAGTGGCTGAGACTCCGGACTCCCATTACAGGGGGCAGGGGTTCAATCCCTGGTCAGAGAACTAGATCTCACATGCTGCAACTAAGACTCAGAACAACCAAATAAATAAATAATTTTTTTTAAAAAGTATGAGAGAGATAAAGGAGAAAGTTATAATAACCTTCAATGATCCCTGAGAAAATGTGACTAAGAAAAGTCACATTTCCTGGTTTGGCAACATTTCAAATTCAGCAACATCTCCTTGATGCTAGAAATAAATCATAAAGAAAAATATCTTTTTGCAAAGGATAGAAACAGTGATATATATATATATATAACGTGGAAAAAACATAAAGATTTAATGTCCCAAGACAAAAATAAACAGAAGGATTAAATTAAACTAAGGAGTCAAAACGGATACATACAAAGTACAACGAAAATTGGGTATGTGTTATTTGAAGCAGTATAAAACTTGTTTGTCCTGACCTTTTTCATATTATTTGACCTTTTTTGTGTGTGTGGTCTAATATGGAATGAAGCAAACTCTGTATCATTTTCTTATAGATCATATTTTGCTTGTAATTCCTGTGGTTAATGTTTTATATATTTTATGAATCCAATCAATATATTTTAATTCTAATTCTGATCTTTGGCCAATATGAAAGGTCCTTTCCAAACCATGGGGTTTTCCAGGCAAGAATACTGGAATGAATTGCTATTTCCTCCTCCAGGAGACCTTCTCAACCCAGGGATGAAAACTGTGTCTCCTTTATCTCCTGGGTGGGCAAGTGGATTCTTACACTGAGCCAGGAGGGAAGCCGAAGCCTGAGGAAGCTACATTTCATTTCACTACGCTGTGACTTTTTCAGTAGAATGCAGGATTCTAACCATCAGAGATTTCACCTGCATTGTTCATTTCTTATTTCCTCAAAGACATGTGAATATATGTGCATTTATTTTAAAAAACACACTTAAGGAAATGATGTAATTCATAAAAGACTGACAAGAAAATATAACATATAACTTGACAATCTCCAAAACATTTGATAGCAGTGACAAAATAGGAATTTATTGATAAATAGTGTTATAGACCACTAAATTTGTAAGTCACACAAGCCACGCTATGGAATATTATACAGACATTGAAATAATGAGCCAGCATTATTACCAGTAGATTAGAAGCAAGTCTCTGAGTTATTATTGAGAAAGAACCAAAGGGAACAAATTGTAGAAAAACATGAAACATAATGACTGTTTATTACTAAAGCATATAGACCTTTGATGATGTATTCAGGATTGTATTCATATACTTGTATAAATATGTGTGAGTATGTATAAGTGTATATTTTGGAAAGAGATTTTAAAGGAAACTAAGAACTTATGGAATAAAAAGTATTCTTGAGAGTGGGAAATCAAGTTAAGTATATTGTTTCCTGAACAATATGTAATAAAATTGAGTGAAAATCTACAATGAACTGATGTGAAGAGAAGTGAAAGTCGCTCAGTCACGTCCAACTCTCTGTGACCCCATGGACTATACACTCCATGGAATTCTCTAGGCCAGAATACTGGAGTGGATAGCCTTTCCCCTCTCCAGAGGATCTTTCTGATCCAGGAATTGAACTGAGGTCTCCTGCACTGCAGGCAGATTCTTTACCAACTGAGCTATCAGGGAATCCCACAACTTATTCTTTTATATATTTTTATCAGTTTTTTTTTTTACAACTAACTGATAAAAAGACATAAAAGAATAAGAATTTAATGATACCAACATGGGTCACTAATTCAAAGTCAAAGTACCAATGACTTAAAAATAAAATAACATTAAAAGATATTAACAATGTAGGGAGAAAGCAGTATCTAAGTTATAATTTCATCTTATTGAGATAGAAGGGTTCAAATATGCTTATAGAATGTAAAGATGATGTTCAGTCACATGGTGAGGAAGTATGGCTGGAAATGATGCAGCTCAGAAATACATTTAATCAGAAGGCTGAAAGAAGCAATAAAGAATAACAAATATGAAACTAAAAGTAAACGTGTATAAAGTCTCATTGATCACCATGAAGGATGCTGAAGACTTTCACTCCCCTTTTCTGTTTATAGCAAGCATTGACACATTAAGAATATGAAAGTGACAACTAAATTCTTTCAGTAAGGAGAGCAATAAAAATGAAATGGATGGGATGTAATGTACAGCATGGTGACTATAATTCACAATACTTTCTTAGCTGATTTAAAATTTTCTAAGAGAGAATCAGAGGGCAAACACACTGAAACCATAATCACAGAAAACTAGTCAATCTAATGACACAGACCACAGCCTTGTCAAACTCAATGAAACTAAGCCATGCCGTGTTGGGCTACCCAATATGGGCGGGTTATGGTGGAGAGGTCTGACAGAATGTGGTCCACTGGAGAAGGGAATGGCAAACCACTTCAGTATTCTTGCCTTGAGAACCCCATGAACAGTATGAAAAGGCAAAATGATAGGATACTGAAAGAAGAACTCCCCAGGTCGGTAGGTGGCCAATATGCTACTGGAGATCAGTGGAGAAGTAACTCCAGAAATATGAAGTGATGGAGCCAAAGCAAAAACAATACCCAGTTATGGATGACTCCACAGGTGAGTAGGTGCCCAACACGCTGCTGGAGATCAGTGGAGAAATAACTCCAGAAAGAATGAAGGGATGGAACCAAAGCAAAAACAATACCCAGCTGTGGATGTGACTGGTGATAGAAGCAAGGTTCAATGCTGTAAAGAGCCATATTGCATAGGAACCTGGAATGGCAGGTCCATGAATCAAGGCAAATTGGAAGTGGTCAAACAAGAGATGGCAAGAGTGAATGTTGACATTCTAGGAATCAGCGAACTAAAATGGACTGGAATGGGTGAATTTAACTCAGATGACCATTATATTTACTACTGCGGGCAGGAATCCCTCAGAAGAAATGGAGTAGCCATCATGGTCAACAAAAGAGTCCGAAATGCAGTTCTTGGATGCAATCTCAAAAACGACAAAATCATCTCTGTTCGTTTCCAAGGCAAACCATTCAATATCACGGTAATCCGAGTCTATGTCCCAAACAGTAATGCTGAAGAAGCTGAAGCTGGACGGTTCTATGAAGATCTACAAGACCTTTAGAACTTACACCCAAAAAAGATGTCCTTTTCATTATAGGGGACTGGAATGCAAAAGTAGGAAGTCAAGAAACACCTGGAGTAACAGGCAAATTTGGCCTTGGAGTACTGAATGAAGAAGGGCAAAGGCTAATACAGCTTTGCCAAGAGAACGCACTGGTCATAGCAAACACCCTCTTCCAACAACACAAGNAGCAGTGGCCACAGGACTGGAAAAGGTCAGTTTTCATTCCAATCCCAAAGAAAGGCAATGCCAAAGAATGCTCAAACTACCACACAATTGCACTCATCTCACACGCTAGTAAAGTAATGCTCAAAATTCTCCAAGCCAGGCTTCAGCAGTATGTGAACCGTGAACTTCCTGATGTTCAAGCTGGTTTTAGAAAAAGCAGAGGAACCAGAGATCAAATTGCCAATATCCACTGGATCATCAAAAAAGCAAGAGAGTTCCAGAAAAACATCTATTTCTGCCTTATTGACTATGCCAAAGCATTTGACTGGGTGGATCACAGTAAACTGTGGAAAATTATGAAAGAGATGGGAATACCAGACCACCTGACTTGCCTCTTGAGAAACTTATATGCAGGTCAGGAAACAACAGTTAGAACTGGACATGAAACAATAGACTGGTTTCAAATAGGAAAGGGGGTACATCAAGGCTGTATATTGTCACCCTGCTTATTTAACTTCTATGCAGAGTACATCATGAGAAACGCTGGACTGGAAGAAACACAAGCTGGAATCAAGATGCCGGGAGAAATATCAGTCACCTCAGATATGCAGATGACACCATCTTTATGGCAGAAAGTGAAGAGGAGCTAAAAAGCCTCTTGATGAAAGTGAAAGAGGAGAATGAAAAAGTTGGCTTAAAGCTCAACATTCAGAAAACGAAGATCATGGCATCTGGTCCCATCACTTCATGGGAAATAGATGAGGAAACAGTGGAAACAGTGTCAGACTTTATTATTGGGGGCTCCAAAATCACTGCATGTGGTGACTGCAGCCATGAAATTAAAAGATGCTTACTCCTTGGAAGAAAAGTTATGACCAACCTAGATAGTATATTAAAAAGCAGAGACATTACTTTGCCAACTAAGGTCCGTCTAGTCATGGCTATAGTTTTTCCAGTAGTCATGTATGGATGTGACAGTTGGACTGTGAAGCAGGCTGAGCACTGAAGAATTGATGCTTTTGAACTGTGGTGTTGGAGAAGACTCTTGAGAGTCCCTTGGACTGCAAGGAGATCCAACCAGGCCATCCTAAAGGAGATCAGTCCTGGGTGTTCTTTAGAAGGAATGATGCTAAAGCTGAAACTCCAGTACTTTGGCCACCTGATGCAAAGAGTTGTCTCATTGGAAAAGACTCTGATGCTAGGAGGGATTGGGGGCAGGAGGAGAAGGGGACGACCGAGCATGAGATGACTGGATGGTATCACTGGCTCGATGGACGTGAGTTTGAGTGAACTCCGGGAGTTGGTGATGGACAGGGAGGCCTGGCATGCTGCAGTTCATGGGGTCACAAAGTGTCGGACACGACTGAGTGACTGAACTGAACTGAAGAGAGAATAGATCCTAGAAGTTCTCGTCACAAGAATCAGACTGTACCTATGTGAGGTGACAGATAAAATATTTTCTGTTGTGATCATTTATCAATATAAATAAATACTGAATCACTATTCTGTACACCTATAACTCATATCTTGTTATATGTCTATTATATTTCAAATTATTTTGTAAAAGCAATAAAGAGAATGCTGTATGACTGACCAGTAGATTTGACCAAAATATTTATAAATTGTTACACAATCCCCATATATATCTATGCATATGAAATAACTAAATGACAAATATTTAGTTCTTTTCTAAAAAAATTATTTAACGAATTCAATTAAAAAGGAATAGCAACATCATGACACCACAGTATAAAACAAAAGAGTTATAGACATGTTTTTCAATGGTGAAATAATGGCTAACAAATTGCTAACAATGGCTAACAAATCCACAAATAATTGCATAGTAACCCTCATTAACACACAACTTTTCACCTTTGTAGCTGAATTTTTTCTTACATGAATATCCAGTGTGAAAGAAGATATTCTAATACATGCCTCTAGTGCAGTTATAGAAAGGGTGTGTTTGCAAATAGTCCTGAGTCTAGATCTTTACCATGCATGTGGAAACAAAATCTAATATGCCCTCTTATAGTAAAAAGAAATGCCCTTACTTCAGTCTATGTCCCTCCACAGTTAATACCCAATTTGTCTACTCCTGTTAATTAACAAGATCCTTGCACTCATGTTCCACTTTTACTGTAAGTGGTTTATGCCTCACATTCCTTCTTCTATTGGGCTTAACAAAATTTGTCAACATTACCCCTTGCATTTCCAACTGCAATGTTCACTTTTTTCAGCATCATACATAAATGAATTTTTAGGAAAGCCAGCAAGCAAGCACAGTCCCCTCCAGTATCTGGGCTATGCTAGATTAGTCCTCAGGTGACCTCAGGTACACGTTCCTGGCTTCCATCCTATCTGGTTCTCTCCTGCAGTGTCTGTGGAGGTCTCACTCACCTACTTGAGAACTCTGTGTGGGAGTTTCCTTCAAAAGTCAAAATTCCCCCTAGAATACTTGATGCTGCAGACCCAATCTCTGTCTCCATACAAGACAGATCTACCAGCCAGATTTAGGACTGCAAAAGTAACAACCACATCCTGTCCAACCAACGTGGTATAGGCTAAGGGACTAGAGCAGAGAAGATATTTACAGCTTCTCATGTCAGCACATTAGGCATTTTCCTCTCATTATTTCAACCTCCAAGTACAAAATTTCCCTTGGAGACACTGGTCTGGCCAGAATGGATTTTTTTTTTCTGTTGCTTCTCTACTCCTAGGAGACTGCATTATAATTTAAGTGAATTCAGTTTTTATTACTGCTTCCCCAATAACTCTCCTGCTTCCAAAGCCTCCCAGCAATTCATCACATCCCTGAGTTCAAATTTTCTCCAAAGTATAAGATTGTCTTGACTAGATCCTTTGGGTCTCCAAAGCTTTGATTTGTGGTGGGAACACAACCTTTGAAATCTCTTAAAAATAACCATTCTCCATCTGAGCCACCAGGAACATGAGGGATTATACATCAGGTCTTAACTTCTGTTGTAAATGAAAGTGAAGACCTGATGTATAATCCCTCATGTTCCTGGTGTCTCAGATGGTAAAAAAAAAATCTGCCTGTAATGACGGAGACCTGGGTTTGATCGCTGGGTCAGGAAGATCCCTTGGAGAAAGGAATGGCTACCCACTCCAGGATTCTTGCCTGGAAAATTCCATAGAAATAGGATCCTGGCAGACTACAGCCCATAAGGTCACAAAGAGTCGGACACAACTGAGCGAGTGACACTTTCACTTTCACATAAAAATATTTAGGGCTTCCCAGGTAGAGCTAATGGTAAAGAATCCTCAAGAGATGCATGTTTGATCCCTGGGTCAGGAAGATCCCCTGGAGAGAAAATAGCACCCCACTCCAGTATTCTTGCCTGGAAAATTCAATGGGCAGAGGAGCCTGGCAGTCTACAGTCCATGGCGTCGCCAAGGTCAAACACAACCGAGAGACTGACCACCACATAAAACATTTGTAAATATAAAGTGAAGTGAAGTCGCTCAGTCGTGTCCAACTCTTTGCGACCCCATGGACTACATGTATTATGCACCACTAGCTTAGCATATTATAGAGACTGCCAAATTTAATTCTGATGGTGTTGTGTCTATGAGTTAGAACTTATATGAACTCCATTCTCCATTGCAGAAATGAGACTCAGAGGGATTTAATGTTCTCAAGCGTTAGTCTCTCAGGTGCGTCTGATGCTTGGTGACCCCAGGACTATAGCCGGTCAAGCTCCTCTGTCCATGGGATTCTCCAGGCAAGAATACTGGAGTGGGTTGCCATTTCCTCCTCCAGGGGAACTTCCAGACCCAGGGATTAAACCCAGGTCTCCTGCATTGCAGGCAGATTATTTACCATCTGTACCACAAGTAAGGGATGGAATCTTGATTGGAATTTTTCAGGATGCTTCCAAGTCTCAAACTCTGAGGCAGTGATTCTCAACCAGAGGTGATTTTGCCCTGGGGCTATTTGGCACTATCTAAAGACATCCTATTAACATTAATACCACAGGACAACACCCAGTACAAGTAATTTTCCTGCCCCAAATGACAACAGTGAGAAGTTAACAAAGCCTATTTTAGACCAAATCTTCTGTAAGTTCACTGTGCATACAAATCACCAAGGTTTGTGGTTCAAATACAAATTCTGATTCATCAGGTCTCTAGAGGGCCCAGGGACTGCATTTGTAACAAACTCTTAGGTGTTGTTGAAGCTGCAGTTCTTGGTCTGTGGATCACTGTTTGGGTAGCAAGGCAGTGGTCCTGTATTAGAGACAAGTGTACATAGTTTTACATTTCTCCACCAATGATCTTTTTATTTATGTATTTAGAGAGAAACTTTTCCCTCTCTTTATAGATGGTGGTAAATTATGTGTCCAGATATTTTAAATATAATAGCTTTTCTGTCACATCAAATAAAATATAAAAATAAAATAAAAAGACTTTGTGGTAGGCAGATTAAGGGAGTGTAAACGATGCCTCATGCTAAATGGAAGAACTATGGAATATATTTGTTTCCATAGCAGGATAATTAAGATAGTAGTTGGAATAAAGTTACTATACATCTATTTCAGACAACAATTTTGCCTGAATTATCCACCTTGGACTAATATGATCACAATGATTCTCTGAGTGTGGAAGAGAGAGGAAGAAGAATTGGAGTCAGAGAGACATTTAAAGACTCTATGCTGCTGGCACTGTAGAAGAAGGAAAGACCATGCTCCAAAGAATGCAAGTTGCCCCTGGAAACTGCAATAGAAAAGGGAATTTGGTTCTCACCTGGAACATCCTGAAAGATCTAAGCCCTCTAGATTTCAGGCTTCTGATTTCTATATGTTTAAGACAGAAAGCTGTTGATGTTGTTGTTGTTGTTTTCTTAAGCCACTATTGTGTTAATTTCTTGTAGCAGCAGTAGGAATCCAATACAGATATTTATCCAATAAAATATAGTTGGCAGAAACTGAGTCTAAATTTTTCAAATCATTCAGATAGAAACTTTAAGCAAGTTGTTGTGTGTTGAAACCTATTTTAAACAGGAGTGCACACATGCTCAGTCACTCAGTCGTGTCCCACTCTCTGCAACGCTATGGACTGTAACCCTCCAGGCTCCTCAGTCCATGGGGTTCTCCAGGCAAGAACACTGGAGTGGGCTGCCAGGCCCTCCCCCAGGGGATCTTCCCGACCCAGGGAACAGACTTGAGTCTCCTGTATTACAGGCAGATTGTTCACCACCGAGCCATGGGGGAAGCCCTTATGTAGGAGTAATTAGAATTAATTTAGAGATATTTGACACAATTAACTGGTACAGAGACTTTCTCATCACATAATGTAAAAACGGTTCTCACCTTAAAGGCTTTGAGAATTTAATGTAGTGAAAATAATCCCTTATTAAAATTAAAGTCACCCATGGTACTTTAAATCTTTATATAAAAATTGCTACACTTTTTCTAGGTAACATTTATTCGATTGTTATTCCCTTAATTTCTATCCCTCCCATTTCTCTCTCAGGTTTTTCAGGTTTTCTTTCAACATAGTAGATGAGAAATTACAAATGAGTCTATATATGTGCATATTCATATGCATGAACGTGTTTAGTGGAAAGAAATGGTACAAATGCACATACCTGTATACATTTACACACTCCTGACTCTTGAATGTTTTCTTTAGACTCATATTTAGTTATCCATCATATATATAACATTATTCATTTATTTCACTTATTTCTCACAACATTCACCTGAATGTTTACTTTTCCACATTGCCTTAAGAAAAAAGGATGATGCCCAGGTAGATTACATTTTAAGAAAGCAGCTGAAACTTATTCTGCATCTTCTCCAGTTACATGCAAATAAGTTCATGTACTCCTTTCTCCATTTAGTATTCTTGGCACCTTTGTCAAATATTAGTTGACTATATATGTATAGGCTTATTTCTGAGCTCTCAGTTTTGTTCCATTAGTGTTTGTGCCTGCTTTCTTCCCAGTGCCACGTTATTTTGATTGCTATATTTTTGTGGTATAGCTTGAAGTCAGGAAGTGATTTCATCTTTTTCTTTCTCAAAATTACTTTAACTACTCAAGGTATTTTTGTTGTTGTTGTTCTACATGAAATCTAGAAATCATTTTCTATTATGAAAAAATCATTGGATTTTTGATATGGGTTACATTGAAAGCATAGATGTCTGAGAGCAATATGGACATTTTAATGTTATTAATTCTTCTGATCTATGAACATGATATTGTTATATGAATATATGCATCCTCCAATTTCTTTCATGTCTTAAATTTTCTGTGTACAGATACTTGATTTCTTGGTTAAATTGATTTCTAACTATGTTTTATTCTTTTCTGATGTTATTGTAATGGAGAGAGCTTTCTTAATGTTTTCTAGATTGTTCATTGTTAGTATACATACATACTGTTATTTACATATTGATTTCCTATCCTACAATTTTATTTACTTTATTTTGAATTCTGACTTTCTCAGTGAAGCCTTTAGGGTTTTCAAACACAATTTTTTTTTTCTTTTCAATTTGGACACCATATTCTTGCCTCTTTGCTCCAGCTAGGATTTTCAGTACTATGTTGAATAGAAGTGATGAGACTGGACATTCTTGTCTGGTTTCTAATCATAAAGTAAAATCTGTCAACATTTTGCCACTCAGGATGATGTCAGTTGTGGACTTGTCATATATGAACATTTTACTATTGGAGTACATTCCTTCTGTACTCACTTAGGTAGAATTTTTATCATGAAAAAATATTGAAGTTTGTCAAATGATTTTGTACATTATAATACCATACGATATTTACATATAATTCTATAAAATTTGGTGTATTATATTTATTGATTTGCTTAAGTTGAATGATCCTTGTGTCCCAGGGATAAAGCCCAAGTGATCATGGAGTATGATCCTTTTAATGTGCTGTTCTATTTAGTTTCCCCTGTATTGTTTATAATTTTTCTGTATATGCATTAGGGGTATGGATTTGCAGTTTCCTTTTAAAGCTAAAGTTATAGACTTTTAAAATCAGTTGTATTGAGATATAATTCACCTGCCATACAGTTCACCAATCTGAAAAGTACAATTCATTTTTTAGTATATCTACTGGTTGTGCAACCACCAACAAATTAAAACTTTTTAATCACCTCAAAAATAAATCTTATGTCCTTGATCTATTGCTTCCTCATTTCTTATATCCCTAAGCAGCTAACAATCTGTCTCTGTCTACTGATCTCTCTATTCTGGGCATTCCAAATAAATTAAATCATATGATATATGGTCTTTTGTAACTATTTTCTTAACTCAGAATAATGTTTTCAAGTTCCATGCATTTTAAAGCATGTATCAGTAAGCACTTCATTCCTTTTTATGACCAAATAATATTCTATATATATTCTATATATATATATATATATATATATATGTATGTATAATATTCTACACACAGTCACCACCAGATGGTCAATACAAAAATCAGATTGATTATATTCTTTGCAACCAATTATGGAGAAGCTCTATACAGTCAGCAAAAACAAGACTGGGAGCTGACTGTGGCTTAGATCATGAATTCTTTATTGCCAAATTCAGACGTAAATTGAATAAAATAAGGAAAACCACTAGACCATTTAGGTATGACCTAAATCAAATCCCTTACAGTTATACAGTGGGAGTGACAAGTAGATTCAAGGGATTAGATCTGATAGACAGAGTGCCTGATGAACTATGGGAAGAGTTTCATGACATTTACAGGAGGCAGGGATCCAGATAATCCCCAAGAAAAAGAAAGACAAAATGGTTGTCTGAGGAGGCCTTACAAATAGCTGACAAAAGAAGAAAAACTAAAGACAAAGGAGAAAAGGAAAGATATTCCCATTTGAATTCAGAGTTCCAAAGAAGAGCAAAGAGGATAAGAAAGCCTTCCTCAGTGTTCAATGCAAAGAAATAGAAGAAAACAACAGAATGGGAAAGAATAGAAATCTCTTCAAGAAAACTGGAGATACCAAGGGAACATTTCATGCAAAGACGGGCTTGATAAAGGACAGAAATAATATGGACCTAAGAGAAACAGAAAATATTAAGAGGAGGTGGCAAGAACACACAGAAGAAGTATACAAAAAAAGATCTTTATAATCCAGATAATCACGATGGTGTGATCACTCACCTAGAGCCAGACATCCTGGAATGTGAAGACAAGTGGGCTTTAGGAAGCTTCACTACAAACAAATTGAGCTATTTCAAATCCTGAAAGATGATGCTGTGAAAGTGCTGCACTCAAAATGCCAGCAAATTTGGAAACTCAGCAGTGGCCACAGGACTGGAAAAGGTCAGTTTTTATTCCAATCCCAAAGAAAGGTAATCCCAAAGAATGCTCAAACTATCACACAATTGCACTCATCTCACATGCTAGTAATGCTCAAAGTAATGCTCAAAATTCTCCAAGCCAAGCTTCAACAGTATGTGAACCATGAACTTGGGATTTTTGAGCTGGATTTAGGAAAGGCAGAGGAACCAGAGATCAAATTGCCAACATCTGCTGGATCATAAAAAAAGCAAGAGAGTTCCAGAAAACATCTGTTTCTGCTTTATTTACTATGCCAAAGCCTTTGTGTGGATCACAACAAACTGTAGAAAATTCTTCAAGAGATGGGAATACCAGACCACCTGACCTGCCTCCTGAGAAATCTGTTTGCAGGTCAGGAAGCAACAGTTAAAACTGGACATGGAACAACAGACTGGTTCCAAATTGGCAAAGGAGTACATCAAGGCTGTATATTGTCACCCTGCTTATTTAACCTATATGTGCAGAGTCCATCATGCGAAACACTGGACTGGATGAAGCACAAGCTAGAACCAAGATTGCTAGGAGCAATACCAATACCTCAGATATGCAGATGAGAGCACCCTTATGGCAGAAAGTCAAGAACTAAAGAGCCTCTTGATGAAAGTGAAAGAGGAGGGTGAGAAAGTTTGCTTAAAGCTCAACATACAGAAAACTAAGATCATGGCATCTGGTCCCATCGCTTTATGGCAAATAAATGGAGAAACAATGGAAACAGTGTCAGACTTTATTTTCTTGGGCTCCAAAATCACTGCAGATGGTAACTGCAGCCATGAAATTAAAAGATGCTTGGTTCTTTGGAAGGAAAGTTATGACCAACCTAGACAGCATATTAAAAAGCAGAGACATTACTTTGTCAACAAAGGTCTGTCTAGGCAAGTCTATGGTTTTTCCAGTAGTCATGTATGGATGTGAGAGTTGGACTATAAACAAAGCTGAGTGCCAAAGAATCAATGCTTTTGAACTGTGGTGTTGGAGAAGACTCTTGAGAGTCCCTTGGACTGCAAAGAGATCCAATCAGTCCATCCTAAAGGAAAGCAGTCCTGAATATTCTTTGGAAGTACTGATGCTGAAGCTAAAACTCTAATACTTTGACCACCTGATGCAAGAACTGACTCATTTGAAAAGACCCTGATGCTGGGAAAGATTGAAGGCAGGAGGAGAAGGGGATGACAGAGGATGAGATGGTTGGATGGCATCACTGACTCAATGGACATGAGTTTGAGTAAACTCCAGGAGTGGGGTTGGACAGGGAAGCCTAGCATGCTGCAGTCCATGGGATCACAAAGAGTCGGGAATGACTGAGCAACTGAACTGAATATTCTATTATATGGATATATCACATTTTATTTGTACATTCAGCAAATAGAATTTTGTATGTCAGTTATACCTCAATAATTTTTAAATGGACAAAGGATATGGAAAGTTGTTCAAAGGATATGGAAATATTTTTCCCAAAAGAAGATGCACAAATAGCAAATAAGCACATGGAAGCCTCCTCAGTATCTTGAGGGAAATAAAAATAAATTACAGTGAATTGCTTAGTTTTCTTTTCAAGTAGCCTCTTTGTCAGTCTTTAGCATCAAAATAATGCTGGCATCAAAAAATGAATTAAAAACTTCTCACTCCTCTGCAATTGTTTGTAAAAGTTTGAGAAGGCTCAACATTAACTTTTTAAAAGTTTCATAGAATTCACTGGTGCAACAATCTAGCCCTGGACCTCTCTTTTTTGGAATTTTCTGATCCATTTCTGTACATATTTCCATGATTTTATATGATACTTTAAAATTTGTATTGCTGTGTTCATTGATGAAGAAGCATTTACTTCCTCCAGTCTTTGATGACTGCTCCGGAGAGAAAGACCTTCACTCAGCCCTGTTAGGGATTCTGATGTACTGTCAGTTTTCTATGGATATTCCTGCTCCACTCTTCTTTTTTCCTCTTATTTTGGTTGGAGGTTTTTCTCATGACTGTATACTTTCTCTGGTCCTGCAAAGTCAGTCAAGCTGTCAACATACTTCTGTTTGCTTTCTCAAGGATGATGATATACATTGAAATTTTTGTGGTTTTTGTCCCATCCTAGTAGATCCTGGCTTGATTTCTGCACATGCTCATCAGCCTTCTGCAAAGGCTCATTCTTGATGCCCCCAGGGTGCCTAGGGAGCCCTCCATTATGTGTGTGTTGGGGTGTGGGGGAGTTGTAGATGAAGTGCATTGACTCTTCATGATGTCTGTAGCCTTGTCAGAGTGATCCAGAGGTGAGGGCTCTTAGGGACTCATTGCTGGGCTTCCTGACAGAGTTTGTAATAGAGAATCTACTTACTTTTGATGCCCTCTGAGAATCTTGACTACTGTTCATTCAGTCCCTCTCCTCCCTGCTTGTGATGGAGCTCACATCAGTTTTCTCAGTGAGCATAAAAGAACTAGGTCTTCTACACAGCTGGGGAAGCTGGGCTCTTGCTCATATGCTCTAACTTTCCCCTCTGTGTGAAATTGAAAGGCTTTTGTTGAATCACGATGCCGGGATTCTTGGCCCCTGGAGGAGAATAATTCAATCCGGGGCCAGAGACAAGGCTTGATCACTCAGAGCTTTTGTGTAATGAAGTTTTATTAAAGTATAAAGGAGATAGAGAAAGCTTCGACATAGGCATCAGAAGGGGGCAGAATGAGTACCCCCCTGCTAGTCTTCAGCTGGATGTTATATAGTCACTAGCAGTCTGTTCATGAAAGAAAGGAATGTCTTAAAACTCAGAATGGCACAAGGCCCCTCACCCATAAGATGCATTTTGTGATAATCTTGGCACCAAATGGTTCATCCTGGGCCATAAAATGATTAACTTGAATCTTGAAGAAGGGCAGATCACCATACAAATAGTTTCATTTGCATAGATTAGAGGAACAGTATCTGAGTATAACATACTGGTTTATCAAGTAGGTTCTGAGCTAAAAGGCGGAACCAACTTGAAGACAGAGTTTGGGGTAAATGCATATACATTAGCATAGCTTAAGATAAACATTTCCATAAGAAAAAGGCATTGGTTTCCTCTAGGTTTGAGAATAGTTAACTTCAGGTAAAACCAGGTGTCATTATGACAACAGGGTATTTTAAGAGAAACCTCCTTTTACATTTGTATAGAGAAGGAAAAAATATCGCTAGTTTGTTTCCTCCTGCCGCTTAAAAGAGATAAAAATGTCTGACACTTGCAGGCTATTTCCTCCGTTTGGAGACCCCTGGCCTTCCTGCCTTTTACCAGTCTCAAAATCATGGGTCAAAAAGTTTCTCTTGGCATGGAGCTGTTTCACCTCATGGGATGCAGACTCTAGAGCAACCAATTAGCTTGACACCTAAACAAAACCAGAAGTCTCCAACAAGAGACAAGAATGTGAGAAAAAAACTTGCTTGAAAAAGACCTCCATACAAGCAGACGATGTTTGATGTAAAATCTTAATGAATTACTTTAAGTAAGGTGTGATTTTGTGTAAGAGAAGAAATATATTGCAGTGGGTATTATTTTGCTGCGACTACTAAATAACTTAGCAGAGTTTGACCAGACAAAGCTGTTTGTCAGATAAAGCTCTTGGACAAAGAACTCCAGGGGCTGGCTGTTTGTAGCTGGGCTGAGAAAACTAATAAGATGAAAGAATCAAAGTGATATGTGTAGAATATAACCAATATCTAATATAGATATAGATGCAGTGCTTTATCCCCTGGGAAGTTTTTGAAAGTATACTGTTTTTTAATTTATTGGTGTGAGGTAAGCAAATTGGTGTAGTGTTTAGCACATTGAGGTGAAAGGATAACATGTAATGCACCCAATGTAGAGACTCGCACCTGTATGGACTCATGAGAATCTGAAAATTGATCAGAACAACTCCATCCTATAATCCCATTTGATAATAAAGGCACTGTAATAAACCACATAATTTAGGACAATTTGTTATGCAGCAATAGCTAACTGATATAAAAGTCAAAGCAGAAAGCAAAGAGAACAGATGTAATGATCTACTACTTTTTATTTTTGCTATATGTTTTGATTTGGAGACTATATTTGATTATTATTTAAATATATTTCAGATAACTAGACTATCATTCAGCTGAAAGAAACTTGGAGAGGTTGAAAGAACAAGCATGTTGTGTAGAAATAAATGGTGATACTGAAATCATGTGATTGGGTAGAAATTTAAGCTTTCTCATGAGTCAGCCTTTGATCATGAAGATTGAAAATTCCTGAGCATGAAGGAGTTATGCAAGCTTTTACCTTGATATTGCTCATTTACTATGTTTAATTCTTTAGTGGCTATGACAAAATTTAGAAGAGGAAGTCCTTCGTTCAGAGCAATAGTATAGTCAAAACTGTAGGCATAATGGGAATTTTTGAAGCAATAAAGGAATGATCAATAAAACACACACACACGCACACACACAAGCACACACACACACACACAATACACCAAGCAATCATTCACTCCGATACACAAAAGCCCTCACACTTGGACACCGATTTTCCTTTCCTCCATGAGTAGATGTATGGATGGAAATAAATTTTTACACAGTAATGAAATGTGAAGTTTAAAATACCACATATTTAAGTTCATCTCTGACAATAAGACAATTAGGTCAATCTACTTATTCACATTTACTGTTCATTATAGATTCAACAGGAGATACACATTTGATGATCATTTTTTATAGGTGACTATGATAGATATTGGATACTCAGGCCAAATAAATATATAACACCAAGAGACCAGTTGTAAAACTCAGTAGAATTAATAAAGTTGATATTATCAGGAAGAACAGTTAAGGTGATGATGTAGGAAAAAATGACAGACCCAAAGTGAAAATGTTGGTTGGTTTCAGAGTTTATGCTGCAGTTGAAGTCTATAGATAATTTTTACAGAAGATATAAAAACGTACTTGGGAATATAGATGTCACAAGAAAAAATTGTAAGAAATACAACTTTTTCTATGAAATAAATAGAAATTTCCAAATATTTCTCATTCATTTTGGAAAAACTTAGGGAAATCAGAAGAATAGGAAAAAGTGGAAAACTGTCCATATATAAGACCAAAGAGAAAGCTTAATGAAGTGAGTTATCTAAATTGTATGAAGAAGGTGAAACCAAAGAAATGGAAAAAGCAAGTAATAAAGAGCAAGTGTTTTTGCCAAATTCTGATCAAGAATCACAATTTCTACCTCTAATATTTTGAGCACTGCAATAACCAACACTTCTTTCATCCCAGAACAATTGGCCCTTTTATAGCTGATATCCCAATGAATCTTTTCAGAGTTTGCTCTATGTCTTTATTTCTCAGACTATAGATGACGGGGTTCAGCATAGGTGTGACCACTGTGTACATCACCAAGGCTGTTGCACTATGGGAAGCAGCAGAGCTAAGGTACACTCGTAAGCCAGAGAAATAAAATAAGGAGACAATTGAAAGGTGAGATACACAGGTGGAAAATGCTTTATACATCCCCTGAGCTGATGTGATTACACAAATGGGAGAAACTATCTCACAGCAAGACCCTCTATGACCCACCCCCCAGAATAATAGAAATAAAAACAAAAGTAAACAAATGGGAGCTAATCAAACTTAAAACCTTCTACACAATGAAGTAAACTATAAGCATGGTGAAAAGACAACCCTCAGAAATGGAAGAAAATAATAGCACATGAAACAACTGACAAAGAATTAATCTCCAAAATATACAAGCAGCTCACGCAGCTCAATACCAGAAAAATGAACAACTGAATCAAAGAGTGGGCCAAAGAACTAAACAGATATTTCTCCAAAGAAGACATAGAGCTGGCTAGTAAACACATGAAAAGATGCTCAATATCACTCATTAGAAAAATGCAAATTAAAACCACAATGAGGTATCATCTCACAACAGTCAGAATGGCCACCATCAAAAAGTCTACAAACAATATATACCTATGACTGATTCATGCTGAGGTTTGACAGAAAACAGCATAATTCTGTAAAGAAATTATCCTTCAATAAAAAATAAATTAATTTTTAAAAAAGAAAACTAAAAAAAAATTTTTAAGTCTACAAACAATAAGTGCTGGAGAGGGTGTGGAGAAAAGGAAACCCTCTTATACTGCTGGTGGGAATGCAAACTAGTACAGCCACTATGGAGAACAGTGTGGAGATTCCTTTAAAAACTTGAAATAGAACTGCCATATGACCCAGAAATCCCACTGCTGGGCATGTACGCCAAGGAAACCAGAATTGAAAGAGACACATACACCCCAGTATTCATTCCAGCACTATTAAACAATGGCTAGGACATGGAAGCAAGCTAGATGTCCATTGGCAGATGAATGGACAAGGAAGTTGTGGTACATGTACATAACAGAATATTACTCAGCTATAAAAAAGAATGAATTTGAGTCAGTTCTAATGAGATGGATGAAACTGGAACCTATTATACAGAGTGATGTAAGTCAGAAAGAGAAACACCAATACAGTATATTAATACATGGAATTTAGAAAGACAGTAATGATGATTCTATATGAAATGAAGTGAAGTCACTCTGTCATGTCTGACTCTGTGACCCCATGGACTGTAGCCTACCAGGTTCCTCGGTCCATGGGATTTTCCAGGCAAGAGTACTGGAGTGGGTTGCCATTTCCTTCTCCAGGGGATCTTCTCAACCCAGGGATCAATCCCGGATCTCCCACATTGTAGGCAGACACTTTACCATCTGAGCTACTATGCAAGGCAGCAAAAAAGACACAGATGTAAAGAACAGACTTTTGGACTATGTGGGAGAAGGTGAGGGTGGGATGATTTGAGAGAATAACATTGAAACATGTATATTACCATATGGAAAATAGATGACCAGTGCAAGTTTAATGAATAAAGCAGGGCACTCAAAGCTGGTGCTCTGGGACAACCCAGAGAGATGGGATGGGGAAGGAGGTGGGAGGTAGATTCAGGATGGGAGGACATGTGCACCCATGGCTGATTCATGTCGATGTATGGCAAAAACCACCCCAATATTGTAAAGTAAATATCCTCCAATTAAAATAAATTAAGTTAAAAACAAAAGAAACTATCTTAGAGTATGAAAAGCATATACCAGCCAGAGGGACACCACCAATTAGTCCAACTGCAAAATACATCACAATGTTATTAAGAAAGGTGTCAGAACAGGCAAGTTGGATTACCTCTTTGAAATCACAGAAAAAGTGGGGGATTTCCAAGACTGTGCAGAAGGACAACCTCAGTACCAGTAAGTTTTGTAACAAGGAATTCAGGGCACTTAGCATCCAGGACCCCAGAACTGGCAGTCCACAGAGAATAGGGTTCATGATGACTATGTAATACAGGAGTTAGCAGATGGCTTCAAAGCAGTCATAGGACATCACAGTAAGGATAAAATTGTCCAACTCTACAAAAAGTATCTAAAAATACATTTAAGTGATGCAACCTTCATAGGAAATGACTTTGCTCTGGGTCTGGATGTTCCGCAGCATCTTTGGGATAGTAGTAGAAGTGAAACAGATATCTACAAAGGACAGGTTGGAGAGGAAGAAGTACTTGGGTGTATGCAGGTGGCAGTCTGAGATGACAGCCAGGATGATAATCAGGTTTCCAAAAACAGCTATCAGGTACATGGAGAATAAAAGACCAAATATGAAGGGCTGCACTTCTAATTCTTCTGAAAATCCCAGAAGAAATTGTGAAATCCCTGTATCATTATCTGGTGCCATGTGGTGGTGATCACTACTAATAATATATATATGTGTGTGTGTGTGTGTGTGTGTGTGTGTGTGTGTGTGTGTATAACATGATTAATTTCTACACGTGAGCATTAACATAGTGAAATGTTATGACTTACAATATTTAATCATCTTTAAGGGATTTACTGTGACATTTGTGATTAGAAATTCCAGTCCAACACTCGGCCTTTTCCCCAAGAGACCATGATTATACAATTTTAAAGCAAAATTCTTTTATATATTTCATATGTTTTAGATATTTATGTTGAGTAAATACCTAAAATTTCCAACATTCACTGAATCGTAAAGAAAGCAAGGAAATTTCGGAAAAACATCTACCTCTGTTTCATTGACTATAATAAAGCCTTTGACTGTGGGGATCATAACAAACTGTAGAAAGTTCTTAAAGAGATGGGAATACCAGACCATCTTACCTGTCTCCTGAGAAACCTGTACGAGGGTCAAGAAGCAAGAGTTAGAACCCTGTATGGGACAACTGACTGGTTCAGGCTTGAGAAAGGAGTACAATAGGGCTCTCTGCTGTCACCCTGTTTATTTAACCTATATGCTGAACACATCATGACAAATGTCAGGCTGGATGAGTTACAAACAGAAATCAAGATAGGCAGGAGAAACATCAACAACCTCAGATATGCAGATGATAACAATTTAATGGCAGAAAGCAAAGAGGAATAAAAGAATCTCTTTTTATTTTTAATTTTAAATTTATTTATTTATCAATTGAAGGGTAAACAATTGATTTACAGAATTGTGTTGGTTTCTGCCAAACATCAACATGAATTAGCCATGCTGCTGCTAAGTCACTTCAGTCATGTCCGACTCTGTGCAACCCCATAGACGGCAGCCCACCAGGCTCCCCCGTCCCTGGGATTCTCCAGGCAAGAACACTGGAGTGGGTTGCCATTTCCTTCTCCAGTGCATGAAAGTGAAAAGTGAAAGGGAAGTCGCTCAGTCGTTTCTGACTCTTCACGACCCCATGGACTGCAGCCTATCAGGCTCCTCCGTCCATGGGATTTTCCAGGCAAGAGTACTGGAGTGGGGTGCCGTTGCCTTCTCCTGAATCAGCCATAGGTGTGTGTATGTACATATATATATCCCCTCCCTCTTGAACTTCCCTCCCATCTCCCTACCCACCACACCCCTCTAGGTTGTTAGCAAGCCCCAGTTTCAGTTTCCTGAGTCACACAGTAAATTCCCACTGGCTATCGATTTTACACATGGTAATGTAAGTTTCCACGTTACTCTCTCCATACAACCCACCCTCTCTTTCTTCCCCCTCCCCACGTTTATCAATCTGTTCTCTATGTCTGTCTCTATTGCTGCCCTGCAAGTAATTTGCTACGATTCTTCTAGATTCCCTATATATGCACTAGTTACAATATTTGTTTTTCTCTTTCTGACTTCCTTCACTCTGTGTAATCAGTTCTAGGTTCATCCACCTCATTAGAACTGACTCAAATGCTTTCCTTTTTATGGCTGAGTAATATTCCATTGTATATACTTACCACAACTTCTTTATCCATCATTTGTCCATGGACTTCTAGGTTGCTTCCATGTTCTAGCTATTGTAGATAGTGCTGCAATGAACACTAGGGTACATGTGTCTTTTTCAACTTAGGTTTCCTCATGGTATATGCCTAGGAATGGAATTCCTGGGTCATATAGTGGTTTTATTCCTAGCTCTTTAAGGAATCTCCATACCATCTTCCATATTGACTGTACCAATTTACATTTCCACCAACAGCGCAAGAGCATTCCCTTTTCTCCACACCCTCTCCAGGATTTATTGTTTCTAGACATTTTGATGACCCTTCTGACTGGTGTGAGGGGGTATCTCACTGTAGTTTTGATTTGCATTTTTCTAATAATGAGCAATGTTGATAATCTTTTCATGTGTTTGTCAGTCATCTGTATGTCTTTTTGGAGGAATTTCTGTTTAGGTCGTCTACCTACTTTTTAATTGGGTTGTTTGTTTTTCTGGTATTGAGTTGTATGAGCTGCTTGTATATTTTGAAAATTGATTCTTTGTCAGCTGTTTCATTTGCTATTATTTTCCCCCATTCTAAGGGTTGTCATTACACCATGTTTATAGTTTCCTTGCTGTCCATTAGCTTTTAAGTTTAATTAGATCCCACTTGTTTTTGTTTTTATTTCCATTACTCTAGGAGCTGGGTCATAGAGGATGTTGTAATTTATGTCATCGAGTGTTTTGCCTATGTTGTCCTCTAAGAGTTTTATAGTTTCTGGTCTTACATTTAGCTCTTTAATCCATTTTTTAGTTTATCTTTGAGTAAGGTGTTAAGTGTTCTAATTTCATTCTTTTACACATAGCTATCCAGTTTTCCCTGTACCACTTACTGAGGAGTCTATCTTAGACCTGTTGTAAACTCTTGCTTCCTTCATCAAAAATAAGTATGTGGGGTAGTCTCTGGGCTTTATGTCTTGTTCCATTGGTCTATATCTCTATTTTTGTGCTGGTACCATAGTATCTGACAACTGTAGCTTTGTATATAGTCTGAAGCCAGGAAGGTTGATCCCTCCAACTCCATTCTTCTTTGTCAAGATTTTGTTGGCTATTCAGGGTCTTTTGCACTTTCATATGAATTGTGAAATTTTCTTGTTCTAATTCTGTGAAAAATGCCATTGGTAATTTGATAGGGATCACTTTGTATCTGTAGACTGTCTTTGATAGTATAATCATTTTTACAATATTAATTTTTCTAACCCAGAAACATGGAATATCTCTTCATGTGTCAATGTGATCTTTTATTTCTTTCATCAGTGATCATTTGGTTTCTTTCATCAGTGTCTATTAAGTTCAGTTCAGTCTCTCAGTTGTGCCCAACTCTTTGTGACCTCATGGACTGCAGCATGACAGGCTTCCCTGTCCATCACTAACTCCAAGCTTGCTCAAACTCATGTCCGTTGAGTTGGTGATATCCTCCAACTATGACATCACCTCTGTTGTCCCCTTCTCCTCCTGCCTTAAATCTTTCCCAATATCAGGGTCTTTTCCAGTGAGTCAGTTCTTCACATTAGGTGGCTAAAGTATTGGAATTTCAGCTTCAGCATCAGTCCTTCCAATGAATATTCAGGACTGTAGGATGGACAGGTTGGATCTCCTTGCAGACCAAGGGACTCTCAAGAGTCTTCTCCAAATCACAGTTCAAAAGCATCAATACTTTGGTGCTCAGCTTTCTTTATGGGCCAACTCTCACATCCATACATGACTACTGGAAAAACCATAGCTTTGACTAGATGGATCTCCATTGTCAAATTAATGTTTCTGCTTATTAATTTGCTGTTGACTTTTGTCATAGCTTTTCTTCCAAAGAATGAGCGTTTTTTAATTTCATGGCTGCAGTCACCATCTGCAGTCATTTTGGAGCCCAAGAAAATAAAGTCTCTCACTGTTTCCATTATTTAGCCATCTATTTGCTATGAAGTGATGGTACCAGATGTCATGATCTTAGTTTTTTGAATGTTGAGTTTCAAGCCAGCTTTTTTCACTCTCCTCTTTAACTTTCATCAAGAGGCTCTTTAGTTCTTCTTCACTTTCTGCCATAAGGATGGTGTCATCTGCATATCTGAGGTTATTGATATTTCTCCTGGAAATCTTGATTCCAGCTTCTGTTTCATCCAGCCAACATTTCTAATGCTGCAGTCCATGGGATCGCAAAGAGTCAGACATGACTGAGTGATTGAATTCAACTGAACTGAACTCTGCATATGACTTAAATAAGCAGGGTGACAATATACAGCATTGACATACTCCTTTCCCAATTTGGATCCAGTCTGTTCTTCCAAGTCTGGTTCTGTTTCTTCTTGACCTGCATACAGATTTCTCAGGAGGCAAGTCAGGTGGTCTGGTATTCCCATCTCTTGAAGAATTTTCCACAGTTTGTTATGATCCACACAGTCAAAGGCTTTAGCATAGTCAATGAAGCAGAAGTAGATGTTTTTATGGAATTCTCTTGTTTTTTCTATGATCCAGTGGATATTGGCAATTTGATCTCTGGTTCACATGCTGGAAAGAACAATATTGCATAGGAATCTGGAATGTTAGGTCCATTAATCAAGGTAAATTGGAAGTGGTCAAGGAGATGGCAAGAATGAACATCCACATTTTAGGAATCAGTGAACTAAAATGGACTGGAATGGGAAAATTTAATTCAGATGACCATTACATCTACTACCATGGGCAAGAATGCGTTGGAAGAAATGGAGTAGCCCTCATAGTCAACAAAAGATTCTGACATGAAGTACTTCGATGAAATCTCAAAAACACAAAATCATCTCTCTTTGTGCACAGGCAAACCATTCAATATCACAGGAATCCAAGTCTATGCCCCAACCACTAATGCTGAAGAAGCTGACATTGAACAGTTCTATGGAGACTTACAAGACCTTCTAGGACTAACAACAATAGCAAAATGTCCTTTTCAACATAGGGGACTGTAAATGCAAAAGTAGGAAGTCAAGAGATACCTGGAGTAACAGGCAAATTTGACCTTGGAGTGAAAAATTAAGCAAGGCAAAGACTAACAGAGTTTTGCCAAGAGAATACAAAACCCTCTTGCAGCAACACAAGAGATGACTCTACACACAGACATCACCAGATGGTCAATACTGAAATCAGATTGATTATATTCTTTGCAGCCAAAGATGGAGAAGCTCCATACAGTCAGCAAAAACAAGGCCAGGAGCTGATTGTGGCTCAGATCATGAACTCCTTATTGCCAAATTCAGACTTAAATTGAAGAAAATATGGAAAACCAATAGACCATTCAGGTATGACCTAAATCAAGTCCCTTATGATTATACAGTGGAAGTGGCATATAGATTAGATCTGATTAGATTAGATCTGATAAACAGAAGAACTGTGGACAGAGGTGCACAGCATTATACAGGAGGCAGTGATCAAGACCATCCCCAAGAAAAAGAAATGCAAAAAGGCAAAATGCTTGTCTTAGGAGGCCTTACAAATAGCTGAGAAAAGAAGAGAAGCTAAAGGCAAAGGAGAAAAGGAAAGATATACCCATCTGAATGTAGAGTTCCAAAGAATAGCAAGGAGAGAAAAGAAAGCTTTCATCAGTGATCAATGCAAAGAAATAAAGGAAAACAATAGAATGGGAAAGACTAGAGATCTCTAAGAACTTGAACTTCCAGATATTCAAGCTAGATTTAGAAAAGGCAGAGGAACCAGAGATCAAATTGCCAACATCCACTGGATCATTGGAAAAGCAAGAGAATTCCAGAAAAACATCTACTTCTGCTTCATTGACTACACTAAATTCACTCCATTGAATTCACTTCATTGGTTCACTTCACTGAATCACGACAAACTGGAAAATTCTTCAAGAGATGGGAATATCAGACCACTTTACCTGCCACCTGAGATATCTGTATGCAGGTCAAAAAGAAACAGTTAGAACTGAACATGGAACAATGGACTGGTTCCAAATTGGGAAAGGAGGACAACAAGGATGTATAATGTCACCTTGCGTATTTAACTTGTGTGCAGAGTACATCATGTGAAATTCTGGGCTGGATGAAGCACAAGCTGCAATCAAGATTGCCAGGAGAAATAGCCATAATCTCAGATATGCAGATGACAACAACCTTATGGTAGAAGCAGAGAGGAACTAAAGAGCCTCTTGATGAAAGTGAAAGAGGAGAGTGAAAAAGGTGGTTTAAAACTCAACATTCAGAAAACTAAGATCATGGCATCCGGCCCCATCACTTCATGGCAACTAGATGGGGAAACAATGGAAACAGTGAGAGACTTTATTTTCTTGGGCTCCAACATCACTGCAGATGGTGACTGCAGCTATGAAATTAAAATATGTTTGCTCCTTGGAACAAAAGTTATGACCAACCTATCAGTTCTGTTCAGTTCAGTTCACTCGCTCAGTCGTGTCTGACTCTTTGCGATCCCATGAATCGCAGCATACCAGGCCTCCCTGTCCATCACCAACTCCCAGAGTTCACTCAGACTCACATCCATCGAGTCAGTGATGCCATCCAGCCATCTCATCCTTTGTCGTCCCCTTCTCCTCCTGCCCCCAATCCCTCCCAGCATCAGAGTCTTTTCCAATGAGTCAACTCTTCGCATGAGGTGGCCAAAGTACTGGACTTTCAGCTTTAGCATCATTCCTTCCAAAGAAATCCCAGGGCTGATCTCCTTCAGAATGGACTGGTTGGATCTCCTTGCAGTCCAAGGGACTCTCAAGAGTCTTCTCCAACACCACAGTTCAAAAGCATCAATTCTTCGGCGCTCAGCCTTCTTCACAGTCCAACTCTCACATCCATACATGACCACAGGAAAAACCATAGCCTTGACTAGACGGACCTTAGTCGGCAAAGTAATGTCTCTGCTTTTGAATATGCTATCTAGGTTGGTCATAACTTTTCTTCCAAGGAGTAAGCGTCTTTTAATTTCATGGCTGCAGTCACCATCTGCAGTGATTTTGGAGCCCCCCAAAATAAAGTCTGACACTGTTTCCACTGTTTCCCCATCTATTTCCCATGAAGTGATGGGACCAGATGCCATGATCTTCGTTTTCTGAATGTTGAGCTTTAAGCCAACTTTTTCACTCTCCTCTTTCACTTTCATCAAGAGGCTTTTTAGTTCCTCTTCACTTTCTGCCATAAGGGTGGTGTCATCTGCATATCTGAGGTTATTGATATTTCTCCCGGCAATCTTGATTCCAGCTTGTGTTTCTTCCAGTCCAGCGTTTCTCATGATGTACTCTGCATAGAAGTTAAATAAGCAGGGTGACAATATACAACATTGAAGTACTCCTTTTCCCATTTGGAACCAGTCTATTGTTCCATGTCCAGTTCTAACTGTTGCTTCCTGACCTGCATACAGATTTCTCAAGAGGCAGATCAGGTGGTCTGATATTTCTCTCAGAATTTTCCACAGTTTATTGTGATCCACACACTCAAAGGCTTTGGCATAGTCAATAAAGCAGAAATAGATGTTTTTCTGGAACTCTCTTGCTTTTTCCAAGATCCAGCGGATGTTGGCAATTTGATCTCTGGTTCCTCTGCCTTCTCTAAAACCAGCTTGAACATCAGGAAGTTCACGGTTCATGTATTGCTGAAGCCTGGCTTGGAGAATTTTGAACATTACTTTCCTAGCATGTGAGATGAGTGCAATTGTGCGGTAGTTTGAGCAATCTTTGGCATTGCCTTTCTTTGGGATTGGAATAAAAACTGACCTTTTCCAGTCCTGTGGCCACTGCTGAGTTTTCCAAATTTTCTGGCATATTGAGTGCAGCACTTTCACATCATCATCTTCCAGGATTTGAAATAGCTCAACTGGAACTCCATCACCTCCAGTAGCTTTGTTCGTAGTGATGCTTTCTTAGGCCCACTTGACTTCACATTCCAAGTTGTCTGGCTCTAGATGATTGATCACACCATCGTGATTATCCAGGTCATGAAGATCTTTTTTGTACAGTTCCTCTGTGTATTCTTGCCACCTCTTCTTAACATATACAGCATATTAAAAGGCAGAGACATTACTTTGCCAACAACAGCCCATCTAGTCAAAGCTATGGTTTTTCCAGTAGTCATGAATGGATGTGAGAGTTGGGCCATAAAGAAGGCTGAACACCAAAGAACTGATGCTTTTGAACTGTCATGTTGGATAAGACTCTTGAGAGTCCCCTGTACTGCAAGGAGATCAAACCAGTCAATCCTAAAGAAAATCAGTCTTGAATATTCATTGGAAGGACTGATGCTGAAGCTGAAGGTCCAATACTTTGTCCACCTGGTGCAAAGAGCTGACTCATTACAAAAGACTTTGATTATGAGAAAGATTGAAGGCAGGAGGAGAAGAGGATGACAGAGAATGAGATGGTTGGATGGCATCACTAACTCAATGGATATGAATTTGAGCAAGCTCTGGGAGATGGTGAAGGACAAGGAGGCCTGGAGTGCTACAATCCATAGGGTTGCAACCAGTCAAACATGACTGAGTGACTGAAGAACAAAAAAAAATGATTTAGCTTGATTCTAGTGGGGAGGTGTACTTCTTAGACTTCAATTTCTGTTTTTGTACAATTGTTTTGATTCTGATTTCTTGGCTCTTGGAAATCATGCTGCTCTGAAAACAGGGGTGCATATGTCGAATTCTGATCTCTGGATCTAAACCCAGGAGTGGGAGAGTGGGATAGCCAATTCAGAAGTGTCAACCTCTAAAATATATAGTCACAACCTGAAAGTAGAGTTATTTTATTTTGTTGGAATGTTTAGGACTCAGAACCTGGAACATAGCATCTCAGTAGTTCTGAGAA
The DNA here is from genome assembly GCA_006408615.1 of Connochaetes taurinus. Lineage (NCBI taxonomy): Eukaryota > Metazoa > Chordata > Mammalia > Artiodactyla > Bovidae > Connochaetes > Connochaetes taurinus. The sequence continues at coordinate 214,421 of SJXO01004851.1, forward strand.
AACTGCTGCAAGGAGGTAGGAGGGAAAGTCAGACCATGTGCAATCTTGCAACAAAGGCAACAGGAGGTCTGAACATCAAAGAGTAGGTATCAAGTTAAGGAGTTTGACATTCTACTTTTGGCAAGATGCAAGCCTCTGGGCTCACTGAAGTCATTCCTTTCTTTGCACTATCTGGGACTATTTCAGCTATCTGGGACCATTTCTGTTTCCTTGTTCACCTTGCTCCTTGTGTTCCCCCAGCTCCTCAGCAGTCACCACAGCAGATGGCAGCATCTGCTGGATCACAGTTTTGGGAGCCCTCATTCACATTTGGAGACCAGAAATTGCTGATGGCTGTGACATTTCTTGTTTATCAATATGGCAGGAGATATTTTCACTTCACAGAAGTGAAGGTTCTCCTATGCCTAGCTGTTTGTTTTTAAAAGTTCCTCTACCCATTTACATCCCAAGAAAGAGGGAAGAAGGAGCATTCCTTTTTTTCCTAAGCCCTCTGGGGAACTTAATTTTAGTAGATCTTTTTGATGCTGGTTTTTTTGAGCAATATGAAGTGATTCATCTTTGTGGGTTTGATTGGCCTCGTTTTAGGATGTAGTCATTTGGGTTAAGCACTTGGAAAGTGCTTTTGGACTTCAGACAATGTGAGGTGTGTGTGAGTACAATGGTCCTCTTGAAAATGGCTTCTTGAAATTGGGCCCTGTTTTGAATTCTTGTTTGATGATTTTCCCAAGGACATTACCCTTGGACTGCAAGGATATCAAACCAGTCAACCCTAAAGGAAATCAGTCCTGAATATCCACTGAAAGGACTGATGTTGAAGCTGAAGCTCCAATACTTTGGCCATCTGATGAGAACTGACTCATTGGAAAAGACCCTGATGCTGGGAAAGATTGAAGGCTGGAGGAGAAGGGGACAAAAAAGGATGAAATGGTTGAATGGCATCACCAACTCAATGGACATGAGTTTGAGCAAGCTCCAGGCATTGGTGATGGACAGGGAAGCCTGGCGTGCTGCAGTCCATGGGGTCGCAAAGACTCAGACATAACTGAGGAACTGAACTGAACTGAACTGAAGTTACTTGAAGGGCAGGTGTCATTTACAGCCTCTCAGGCCTTTTGAATAGAAACAGCCCTTGAGAACTAGTTTTAAAGTTGCTGTTATAGGACATGGCCACAAAGCAGAAGCATTTCTTCATGTCCAACTCTGGTTCCTTAGACAAGCAGAGCCTCAGGGAAAATCCTGTGCATGGATTGTCAATTAGAGTGGAATGGGACAGGAGAAACACCAAACACCCAAGGGTTTGTGTTTCATTACTTCTTCTCCCTTACCCTTGATCCACAGGACACATCCTAACTCCTCTTCCCTGGGTCGAGAAAATCCCCTGGAGGAGGGCATGGCAACTCACTCTAGTGTTCTTGCCTAGAAAACCCCATTGACAGAGCAGCCTGTCGGACTACAGTTCACGGGATCACAAAGAGTCGAACATGTCTGAGCACACATGCACTATGGGGAAAACGAAACTGGTTTGGTAATACATATAACTCAGATAATTAAAAGTCACAATAGCTCTGAATGCCTAATACTCAGCCTAGTGTGTGTTAAATGCAGAGATAATGCTCCCATCTCACTCAACTTAGGGGAGCTCATTGAACACTTTTGCTGCCCACACTAAGGAAGAGTTCAGATGCTCACCTAGGTGTGTAAATAAATAAAGCTCAGATGAATCCATGTTAAATGTTACAGTGTAGAGGTATTACCTTTTATTATTTACTTTGTGGTTCCAGTAACTATTTCCTCCAGGAAAAACATAATTTTGAATAATGAACATTGGGTTTCTGATTAGCTATAACTTTTCTGAAATTCACGGTTTCTCTGATGGCTCCATGTGGCTTCTGAAGTGAGTAAATAGTGAGCACACCAAGAACAACTTTGACCCATATCCTAGTAAACAGGCAAAGCTAGTGGAAAAAAAAAAAAAAAAACAGACCTTTGCAGGTCCTGGAAGTTGACTTAAGAGCAGACAAAAATGAGGAAACAATCTGAAAAGTCAGCTACATCTTTGAAAAACAGGGAGATCTGGAGCCATGCCCTCTTTTCCCTGACACGCTCCCTCTCTCCTGCTGAAAACTCAGGTTGACAAGAATTCATTCCAGTTTGGTGTGACTAGGAGGATGGGGATCCCTCCTCTTCCATCTCCAGGCAGGAGACTAGAAGGCGTTTTCCTGAAAGAGTCAGGGGCCAGTCCTTCTCCTGTCCCCAGCATCACGATGAAGGGCACAACTCAAGGGTAAGGTTAAGGGTTCCATCTCCTGTCTGTCTCCTTGGAAGCAGGAAATAAATCTCTCCTGTGAAAGATACACTCTGGGAGCTGAGGCCAGAGGGTGGAGGGCTCTAGGCTGGCTCCTGCAAGTCAGTTTGTTCTGGGAACCTTCTGTCATGCCTGCTGAGATGTCAGTTAGCTTTGTGATAACTGAAGCCAACTCCTCTCTTTGCCTGTTTCTGAGAAAAGCTGACTCTGAGCCTTTCCAGATTCTCTGCATTTCTTGACACATAGACTGACCCACACCCTCCCATCCTGCCAGATCCTTTGTACAAATACCTCCCCTTTAAGAGTTCTTTTTCCTTATCTAGATAAAAACACCCAACCTGATACTCATCAAACAAGCCAACAAATCTCCAGCTGGTCTCCTTCTACCTCAGCCACTTCAGAGTCACTCTCTCAGAAGTACTTCAGCTCAATGACTCACTGCTGCATCCCTTTCTCTGGCATGATGCCATCCCTAGTGAGCCCTGTCTCATGTTAGCACAACAACCTTGTTCAGGTGAGCTGGATACAGTGCCCCAAAGTGCCACAGTGGTGGCACCGTAACTTCAAAAATGACTGACACCCCAAATCCACCATCAACATGGTGGTCCAGAGACTGAGGATGTGCCTATGCCTCCACCAAACCATTGCTCAAGAGACCCCAACATCTATCATCAATCTTCTCCATGTTCTCCTGATCTTTTTTCTTCCTCTTTTCAGCTGATATCGTCTAGATTGTTCTTGGAGAGATTAGAGCAGCCAGCAAGAGCAGAATCATCTCCCCAGCACATGAGAAAAGAGCAGGCACCGGTCTGGACCCACTTTATCCTCCTCTGCCTGCCCAGCCCATCATGGCAGCAAAAGGTGTCCCTCCTCCTGTCACAAGCAAACTCCAGGTAAAGGACTTAGATGTAAAGGAAACCAGAATATTGTCTTGAGCTACAGACACTTTGGGGCTTCCCAGGTAGCTCAGTTAGTAAAGTATCTCCCTGCAATGCAGGAGACCCAGGTTTGATCCCTGGGTCAGGAAGATCCCCTGGAGAAGGGGGTGGCTACCCACTCCAGTACTCTTGCCTGGAGAATCCCATGAACAGAGAAGCCCGGCAGGCCACAGTCCATGGAGTCACAAAGAGTCAGACATGACTGAGTGACTAACACATACACATAGACACTTTAAAAAAACAGCAAAAATAAAGCAATCCCGTCAATACAGCAAGCACAAGAAGGGTGTGATGAGCCTTCCCCTCTTTCTGGAAGCAGAAGAGAACACCTCAACCCTCACCTCCATGGAATATGTCCTTTATTCACTGGAAGGAGAATGACATTGTGATTGTCAAGGGCAGAGAGTTGAGAACAAGAGAATTCTGTACAAACAGACCTTGTTGAACATAATCCTCATCCTCCTTAGCCTCCCCACATGATGTACTTCCTTTTTCACAACCACCCCTCTTTGTTCAACCCAACAGAAAAGCATTCAGGTTTTCCCACTTCTCTGGGTCTTTCGTCATTTCCTTAGCAGGGCACCCTGGGTCACGTAAAACTCATGGGAAATAAATGTGGATGCTTCTCTCCTGTGCATCTGTCTTGTATCCACTTGGTTCTCAAGATAAGCTGTCAACCCTCAGAGGGTGGAAGTGTGGTTTGTCTTGGTGACATCTTTCTTGCTGATGTCATTGAATTCTACCTTGTTCCTTGGCTTAATTCCTCAGTATGCTGACATGCAGTCAGCTGCCATCTTCAGAAACTCCAAAAATGAAACACATTCTTACCATTTGATCCAGCCCTCAAACTCCTTAGTATCTGTGGACCCAAATGAGTTGAATGCTTACACCTAATCCTTACAGAAATCTATATAGGACATTATGGCAGCTTTATTCATAACTGGCAGAATTTGAAAGCAACCAAGGTGTCCTTTGGGAGGTGAATGGACACATAGACTGGGCTCCATTCATGCAACAGGATGTTCTTCAGTGCTGAAAAGACATGAGATATGGAGTCACCAGGAGACAAGTAGGGAGGCCTTCAGTGCATATTACTCATTGGAAGAAGCCAATCTGGAAAAGTGGCAAAGTTCAGGATACCAACTACCTAGGACATTCCCCAAAAGGCAAACCATGAAAAGAGTGAAAAGATCACTGCATAGCCAGGAGTTTGTGGCAGAGTTGAGGGGTGGGGGAGTGACAAGTAGGTCAAGCACAGAGGATTTTTAAGACAGAAAATTATACAGTGTGATACATTCGTGGTGAGATAAATTTGTCAGAACCCATAGAATGTGCAACACTAGGAATGATGCCTAATATAGATGCTGGACTCTGGTGACCATGATGTGTTCATGTAGATTCATCCCTAGTAATTGACACACAGAATGTTGATAGGATAGGTGGGGAGCAGGAGGCTTTGAGCAACTGGGTTGGGAGGGTGGGAATGGGAGGATGGGCATGGGAATAACAGAGGCAGGGGAATTATGGTACCTCTCCATACCCTGCTTAATTTTGCTGTGAACTCAAAACTTCTTTAAAAAAATAATAATAAAGCCTATCTAAACAAACAAATAAACATTCCAGTAGTATGCTGTTCCTTTCCAGTTCCTCAATTTCTCTGATCCACTTGACAGTCAAACTTCAGCAGATATTATCCCTTCAGCCTGTACCCCTTCCAAGTTTCATGTGACATAATTCTTTTTATGTCACTACACTCTTATTTTTTAAGTTATTGTTTTTCTTTTTAAATTTATTTATTTATTTAATCTTTGGCTTGCAGGATCCAGTTCCTCAACCAGGGATTGAAGCCAGGCCCTCTCAGTGAAAACAACAAGTCCTAAACATAGAGCACCAGAAAATTCCCTTCTCCTTTGTAAAAAAAGTTGATGTATCAATGACAAACAATATTCTATTGGGTTGGCCAAAAATTTCCTTTGGTTTTTAAGTAAAAATAAAAGACACATTTTTCATTTTCACCAAGAACTTGTATTCATCGTTTTGTTCCACTATCTTGTGCCATTTTTCAGGTAACTTCATAATTCTGTCTTCCCAAAACTTTTTTATCTTTTTGCACAAAGAACTATACCAGGTGCCTTTCGCAGTCTTCCATGGAATTGAAATTTTTTCCATTAAGAGAATTTTGTAAAGACCAAAATAAATGGAAATCTCAAGGTGTAATATCTGCTGAATATGGCAGATGAATCAGAACACTCAGCCAAGCTGTAATAGTTTTTGCCTGATTATCAAAGAAACATGTGGCCTTGGGTTATCCTGATGGAAGATTATTCATTTTCTGGTGGCTAATTTGGGATGATGTGAGTGCTTCTTTCAATTGGTCCAATTGAAAGTACTTGTTGGAATTAACCATTTAGTTTTCTGGAAGGAGCTTATAATAGAAGACTCCCTTCCAGTTCCACCACTTACACAACATCACCTTCTTTGGATGAAGACCCGCCTTTGGTGTGGTTGGTGGTGGTTCATTTCACTTGCTCTACAATCTCTTCCATTTCATATTTTTGTGCAGTATTCACTTTTCATCGCCCATCACAAGTTGTTTTTAAAATGAGATGTTTTTGTTATGTTTAAGAAGAGAATCGCCTGTGGAAACGTGGTCAAGAAGTTTGCTGTTGTTGTTGTTGTTTAGCTTAACTCATGTGGAACCCAAACATCAAAGTGATTAATATAACCAAGTTAATGTAAATCGTTTCCAACACTTCATTTGGATATTTTGAGTATGCCACCTATTTCCCATGGGGTATAATGTTGACTGTTCTCAAGTAACGTCTCTATTTGACCACTGTTGCCTTCAACAGGTCCACACGACTGCGGAGCATCATCCAGTGAGAAATCTCCAGCATGAAACTTCACAAACCACTTTGGACACATTGAAGCAGTCACAGCACTTTCTCCATACACTGTACAAAGCTTTTTTTGCACTTCAGTTTTTACCTTTCTTGAAATAATGAAGTATAATATGCCAAAATGTTCCATTTTTGCTTCCATCTTCAATATTAAAATTGCTAAATAAAATTCACCAATTTTGATTTTTTTATTTTTATTTATTTTAATTGGAGGATAATTACTTTATAGTATTGTGATGGGTTTTGCCATATATTAGTATGAATTGGGCACAGGCATACATGTGTCCCCTCCCTCCTGAACCCCTTCCCACCTCCCTCTGCACTCCATCCCTCCAAGTTGTCACAGAGCCCTGGTTTTTGGTGCCCTGTGTCATACATCAAACTCCCACTGGCTATCTATTTTACACATGGTACTGTATATGTTTCAATGTTATTCTTTCAAATCAACCCACCCTCTCCTTCTCCCACTGAGTCCAAGCCTCTGTTCTTTATGCTTTTGTCTCCTTTGCTGACTTGTGTGTAGGATCACCGGTATCATCTTTCTAGATCCCACATATATGCATTAATAAGTGGTATTTGTCTTTCTCTTTCTGACTTCACTCTGTACAATAGGATCTAGTTCATCCAACTCATTAGAACTGACTCAAATGTGTTCCTTTTTATAGCTGAGTAATAGTCCATTGTGTATGCATACCCCAACTTTCTTATCCTTTCATCTGCTGATGGACATCTAGGTTCCTTCCATGTCCTAGCTATTGTAAATAGTGCTGCAATGAACACTGGGGTACATGTGTCTTTTTGCATTATGGTTTCCTCAGAGTATATGCCAAGTAGTGGGATCGCTGGGTTGTATGATAGTTTTGTTCTTAGTTTTTTTTTTTAAGGATGAGATGGCTGGATGGCATCACTGACTCGATGGAGGCGAGTCTGAGTGAACTCCGGGAGTTGGTGATGTACAGGGAGGCCTGGAGTGCTGCGATTCATGGGGTCACAAAGAGTCAGACACGACTGAGCAACTGAACTGAACTGAATAACAGTGATGTTGAGCATCTTTTGAGGTGTCTATTAGCCATCTCTATGTCTTCTTTGGAGAAATGTCTGCTTAGGTCTTCTGCCCACTCTTTGATTGGGTTATTTGTTTTTCTGGCATTGAGCTGCATAAGCTGCTTGTATATTTTAGAGATTAATTCTTTGTCAGTTGTCTTTTGTTTGGTATTTTTCAATTCTGAGGGTTCTCTTTTCACCTTTCTTATAGTTTCCTTTATTGTGTAAAAGTTTTTAAGTCTAGTTAGGCCCTATCTGTTTATTTTTGGTTTTTTTTTTCATTACTCTAGCAGGTGGGGCATAGAGGACCTTGCTGTGATTTTTTTTTCACTTATTCTCATACATTTATTCGCATTTATTGACCCATAACAAGTTAATGGAATGAACTTGCTCTGAGGGAAGGAATTCAGCATAGGTTAAGGTTTGATGGAGAGCAAAAAGACAAGCTAGAACAGGAATTCCTAAAGAACAGACCATTGCTCACCATGGTCTGCCCATCTGGGTCATCTGGGAAGCCATATGACTTTTCATATTTGACCAAGGGAGGTAGACTTGTGACAAAGGGTAGGGAACAAATTTCACTTTCGTCATTTGTTAATTAATTTCTGAATACCTACTGAATGCCTGTTCTATGCTGAGTGATTTTTGGTGCCAGGGATACAATGGGAAGAACAAACAGACATGGTCCATCAGAGGGTGAGTTTTTAACAGATGCATTCTGATAAGACAGCTGTCAAAATACAATTTAAAACTTATTTCAAATGAAGTTAAAGACAACTAAGCCCTAGTAGAGCCATCTTACTGAAAACATGAACAAAGCTTTGACCAACCCAATATTAACTTTCAGTTGAAGAAGCTGAAGTTGAACGGTTCTATGAAGACCTACAAGACCTTCTAGAACTAACAACAAAAGTAGAAGTCCTTTTCATCATAAGGGACTGGAATGCAAAAGTAGGAAGTCAAGAGATACCTTGAGTAACAGGCAAGTTTAGCCTTGGAGTACAAAATAAGGCAGGGCAAGGTCTAACAGAGTTTTGCCAACAGAATGCACTCATCAGAGCAAACAACCTCTTCCAACAACACAAGAGAAAACTCCATATATGGACACCAGATGGTCAATACCAAAATCAGATTATTATATTATTTGCAGCCAAAGTTGGAGAAGCTCTATACGGTCAGCAAAAACAATACCTGGAGTTGACTGTGGCACAGATCATGAACTCCTTATTGCCAAATTCAGGCTGAAATTGAAGAAAGTAGGGAAAACCACTAGACCATTCAAGTATGACCTAAATCAAATCCCTTACGATTATACAGTGGAAGTGACAGACAGATTCAACAGATTAGATGTGAAAGACAGAGTGCCTGAAATAACTACAGATGGAGGTTTTTAACATTGTACAGGAGGCACTGATCAAGATTATCCCCAAGAAAAAGAAATGCAAAAAGGCAAAATGGTTGTCTGAGGAGGCCTTACAAATAGCTGTGAAAAGAAGAGAAACTAAAGGCAAAGGAGAAAAGGAAATATATATCCATCTGAATGCAGAGTTCCAAAGACAATCAAGGAGAGATAAGAAAGCCTTCCTCAATGCAAGCGATCAATGCAAAGAAATAAAGGAAAACAACAGAATGGGGAAAACTAGAGATCTCCTCAAGAAAATTAGAGATACCAAGGGAACATTTCATGCAAAGGCGAGCTCAATAAAGGACAGGAACGAAATGGACTTAACAGAAGCAGAAGAGATTAAGAAGAGGTGGCAAGAATACAAAGAAGAAATGTACAAAAAAGATCTTAATGACCCAGGTAACCATGATGGTGTGATCACTCACCTAGAGCCAGACATCCTGGAATGCGAAGTCCAGTGGACCTTCAGAAGCATCACTACAAACAAAGCTAGTGGAGGTGATGGAATTCCAGTTGATATATTTCAAACCTAAAAGATGATGCTGTGAAAGTGCCGCACTCACTATATCAGCAAATTTGGAAAACTCAGCAGTGGCCACAGGACTGGAAAAAGTCAGTTTTCATTCCAATCCCAAAGAAAGGCAATGCCAAAGAATGTTCAAACTACTGCACACTTGTACTCATTTCACACACTAGCAAAGTAACGCTCAAAATTCTGCAAGCCAGGCTTCAACAGTACATGAACCATGAACTTCCAGGTGTTCAAGCTGGATTTAGAAAAGGCAGAGGAATCAGATTTCAAATTACCAACATCTATTGGATCATTGAAAAAGCAAGAGAGTTCCAGAAAAACACTTCTGCTTTATTGGCTACTCCAAAGCCTTTGACTGTGTGGATCACCACAAACTGTGAAAAATTCTTCAAGAGATGGGAGTACCAGACCACCTGACCTTCTTCCTGAGAAACCTATATGCAGGTCAAGAAGCAACAGTTAGAACTGGACATGGAACAACAGACTGGTTCCAAACTGGGAAAGGAATACATCAAGGATGTATGTTGTCACCTTGCTTATTTAACTTATATGCAGAGTACATCATGAGAAATGTCTGACTGGATGAAGCACAAGCTGGAATCAAGATTGCCAGAAGAAACAGCCATAACCTCAGATACACAGATGACACCACCTTTATGGCAGAAAACAAAGAAGAACTAAAGAGCCTCTTGATGAAAGTGAAAGAGAAGAGTGAAAAAGTTAGCTTAAAACTCAACATTCAGAAAATTAAAATCATGGCATCTGGTCCCATCACTTCATGGCAACTAGATGGAGAAACAATGGAAAAAGTGAGACTTTATTTTGGGGGGCTCCAAAATCACTGCAGATGGTGACTGCAGCCATGAAATTAAAAGCTGCTTGCTCCTTGGAAGAAAAGTTATGACCAACCTAGACAGCATATTAAAGAGCAGAGACATTACTTTGCTAACAAAAGTCTGTCTAGTCAAAGCTATGGTTTTTCCTGTGGTCATGTATGGATATGAGAGTTGGGCTATAAAGAAAGCTGAGTGCCAAAGAATTGATGCTTTTGGACTGTGGTGGGGAGAAGAGTTTTGAGAGTCCCTTGGACTACAAGGAGATTATACCAGTCAATCCTAAAGGAAATCAGTCCTGAATTTTCATTGGAAGGACTGATGCTGACACTAAAACTCCAATACTTTGGTCACCTGATGCAAAGAACTGACTCATTGGGAAACACCCTGCTGGAATGTCTCTGCTGGAAAAGGTTGAAGGCACGAGGAGAAGGTGATGACAGAGGACAAGATGGTTGGATGGCATTACTGACCCGATGGACATGAATTTGAGCAAGCTTCGGGAGTTGATGATGGACAGGGAGGCTTGGTGTGACAGTCCATGGGGTCACAAAGAGTTGGACATGACTGAACTACTAAACTGAACTGACATTAATTTTCTGGTATACAATAGAGTGATTTTACAAGTTTATACATTACCAAATGATGACCAAGATACGTCTAGTAGCCATTCATCACCATCCATGTTATTACAGTATCATGGATTCTATTTCCTAGTTTGTACGTTACATCCCCACGACATCTGTTTGACAAGTGGAATTCAGTACCTCTCAAACTTTCTCACCCTTTACATTCATGCCCTCACCCCTCCCCTCTCTGGCGACCGCCAGCATGTTCTTGGGATGTTTGAGTCCATTTCTCTTATGTATTTTCTTGCTTTATTCTCTAGTTTCTACATATAAGTGATATCATATGGTATTTCTCTTTCTCTTCCATATCTCATTTAGCATGATACCCTTTAGTTCCATTTATGTTATTGTAAGGCAGCATTTTTTGTGTGGTTTAATCATATACTATTGTGTGTATGTATGTATGTGTATATGTATATATATGAAAACTTCTTTATCCACTTGCCAATCAATGGACATTTTGGTGGTTCCATGTCTTGGTTATTGTCAGCAAAGTGCCATGAACATAGGGGTGTGTATATCTTTTTGGATCTGTGGTTTTGTTTCATCAGAAAGATACTTCCAAGTGTAATTCCTGCATCACACGGTAGTTCTAGTGTTAATTTCTTAAGGCTCTGTGTACTGTTTTCCATAGAGGTTGTACCAGTGAATTTTCCCAACAAAATGCATGAGGGCTCTCCACATCTGCATTGATACTTGGTATTTGTTGTGTTTTGGATGATAGCCATTTTTTCAGGTGTGAGGTGATAACCTCCTTGTTCTTTTGATGTGAATTTCCCAGATGATAGGTGATACCAATGATAGTTTCATGTGTCTCTTGGCCATCTGTACATACTCTTTGAAAAAATGTTCAGTCCCAATTTTTACTTGGGTTTTTGGAGGTTCAGTTGTGTGAGTTCTTTGTCTATTTTGGATATGAACCCCTTTTCAAATATACTTTTGCAAATATTTTCTTATGTTCAGTAGGCTGCCTTTTCATTTTGTGAGTTGTTTCCTTTGCCATTGAAAAGCTTTTCAGTTGGACAGAGTCCCATTGGTTTGTTTCCCTTGCTTTGGTGGACAGATTCAGAAAATATTGTTAAGACTGATGTCAAAGAACATACTGCCTATGTTTTCTTCTAGGGGTTTTATGGCTTCAGGTCTCACACTGAAGTATTTGATTCATCATGAGGTTGCTTTTGTAGATGGTATGAGAAAGGATCCAGTGTGATTCTTGTGCATGTGGCTGTGCAGTTTTCCCAATACCGTTCCCTGAAGAGGCTCTCTTTTCCCCATTGTGTAGTCTTGTAACAGAGCAGGATGAGCACAGCCCCCAGCAAGTGCCGTTGCTGGGCCTCATTACTCTGCACCCTGTTACTTGGCAACAGGTCTTGGTCAGCCATTGCTGGGCACTTCAGTGGGCCCTGCCCACAAGCAACCAGCTGTCAGGGGGTGACCATTAGCTGTCCTGCTCAGCTGTCGGTGAGTGCCACAGTGGGCCCTGCCCACTGGTAACTGTCAGTGAGGGACGACTGGGGATGTGATGCAGTCAAGGGCCAGTGGTGTGGTGGTCATTAGGAGAGTGAGGTAAGAGGCAGATTCAGGCCTTCTGCTGGAGGCCCTCCAGCTTTCCCAGCCTTGGGCCAAAAGATGAGCTGGAGGGCTCAGAGGAGCTGGAGGGAACAGATTGGGGCTTTTAGTAATTTTAGGATTCTTAGGGCATGAGCCACCCTTGTCTTTGTATGAATCTGTAATAGACCTTTCTCTGTTCTGTTAATAGGAAGTTAGACATAAACAATGAAGGGAGGCCTGGCAGAAAGGGATGCAAGCTGATCCAGGAAAGCTAATGGACATGCTAGAAAATAAGCGCAGAAACTTTTCAACTCCTGCATATCTGCTTTAGGCACAATGGATACAAAATGACCACAGAGGCTTCCCTAAGTAACCTCAGGCAGTTAGGCAGTTAAGAATCCACTAAGGGCTCATGAATTTTCTCTGTCTAATTATAACAGATGGAATTATGGAAAGACATAAACAACACAGCTGTTATATAACTTTTAATTGTCAATCAACCTTAACCATATGCCCATTTGCATTCCCTTTCATTGACTGGTGGTGGGTGCAAGCCCTCCTTTGTACCAGGCGTAACCCAAAGGAGGAAACTGGAAGTATAAAAGGGGGAAGCCAAGAGCAATCGATAGGAAGGTTGAGGAGGACTCCTATGGGAGTGTCAGACTAATAAAAGATCTGTCTGCTTGAGCTGAGCTGAGCTGAGCTGTAACCTGTCTGTTGTTCCGCATCTTTTTGTCCATCACTCCAAACTTTTGTTGTGATGAGACAAGAATTGAGGTAGAGAAATAAATCAATTTGACAGTTTCAAATTCTAATGTTTAGTATTGATGGGCCTCACTGTGTGTCAGGCTGCAATAATTTTGGTAACAGGCTCACCTTCTTTGTTTTGAATTGACTATATATGCATATGCTTATTTCTGGTCTCTCAATTCTGTCCCATGGATCTATGTGTATTCTTTTGTTCCCATATCATATAGTCTTGATTATTCCAGATTTGCAGGGTATTTTGAAATCAGGGAGGGCTTCCCTGGTTGCTCAGATGGTGAAGAATCTGCCTGCAATGGAGGAAACCTGGATTTGATTCCTGGGTTAGGAAGATCCGCTGGGGAAGGGAATGGCAACCCACCCCAATATTCTTGTGGCTAGACTATGTTGAATGAAAGTGGTGAGTATGGTCAGCAATAGTTAGGTGTAAGGTTAACTGGCCCCTTCCCCTTCTTCCCTCTCCATCTCTCAGAGGCTTCCAGGAAGTACATGACTAGTCCAAGGTTGCACATGGCTCAAGGAGTCTAACTGGGCCATTATTTCTCTACTCCCCAGTCCTGGGGCTAGTTTTGTGTACTATGTACCTTCTTTGACCAGTTGTCCCTTTAGCGCTTTCCTAATCTTAATGGGGTTATGTCAGAGTTCTTTGTATAATTTGATAAAAAACCTTTATTAGATATGTTTGCAAGTTTTTGTTTTTGTTTTTATTTTTTCCCAGTTGTGTGTGTCTGTTGATTTTCACACAGTAGAAGTCTTTTAATTTTATAAAGTGCACTGAATCCCTTGTATTTCTTTCTGGATTGTTTTGTGTGTGTGTGTGTTGTGTGTTAAAACTACAAAACTTGTGATCTATTTAACCAAACCCAAGCTCATGTCAATTTTGTGTTGTGTTTTTTTCTACAATTTTGAATAATTTTGCGTTTGAAATTTGTCTATGAATATTTTTGAGTGAATTTTGTAGAAGTTATAAACTTTGCGTCTACATTTATTTCATTCCATATGGTTTCCAATTCATTATTCTTCACCAATTTTTAGAAAACTTGCAGGATATTGTCTTCATTTGAGTTTGAATTTCCAGTTTAACAGACTCAGCAGTTCTGACAGCAGGGGCCACTGCGCCCAGTGACCTGTGAGGGAGGCGTGGTCAGCACTTTCCGTATTGAACACAAGGTGGCGCTGAGCCCGCATCGCTGACACCCGCAGGCGTGTTCCCTGCAGCCCCGGCTCAGCTCAGCTGAGGGGAGCTGAGTCTCCTCAGGCAGCGCAGGACTTCAGCTGGGACTCCCAGGTCAGACTCTCTACTAACTGGAGCTCGGTCTCCTTGGAACTCGCTGGGTTTTCAGCTTCAGGAGAACACGGGGCGGCGTCCACACTGATGGGAGCTGCGTTTCCTGATGACCCAGGAGACGTTGAGAGGAAAAAGTGAGGAAAAATTTGGAGAAGCTTCCTGTGTGCAAATGACTGCTATTTTCAGACGATCCAGAAGGGCTGGGTGTGGAAAGCTGTGGTTTTAATTAGTTTTATGTGTGGTGTAGACGGTATCCCTGGACACCAAATCCACGTCCAGTTTTCCCAGCACGGTTTATTGTGGGGGCTGCCCTTCCCCTTGGCGAGTCCTTGGCTCCTTTGCAATGGATAAGGGACCCATCCGTGTGGGCTGAATGCTGGGCGCGCTGTCCTGTTTCTCTGGGCTGTGTGCCTGTTCTTGTGCTAATTTCACACAGTTTGGGTGCCTGTAGCTTCACCAGATGTAGTGTGGAGTCAGGGAGGGAGATGCCTGCAGCCTGCTGTCCTTTCTCAGGGTTATCTTGGCTTTGGGGGTCCTTTGTGGTTCACACAAATGTTAAGAGGATTTGCTCCATTTCTGTGAAAAAATACAGTTGGAATTTTAGGAGGGCTTGCATTCACTGAGTGCTTTGGGTAGAATGGACATTTTAACAATAGTTATTTTTCTATTCCATGAGCACAGGTATCTTTCCAGTGATTTATGTCTTCAATTTACTCATCATTGTCATCAAGTTTCAGTGTACAGGACTTTAACGTCTTCTGTTAAATTTATTCCTTGATACTTTGTTCTTTTCGATGCAGCTGTAAATACAGTTTTTTCTCTTTCAGATGGTTCATTATTATTGTTTTTGTTGTTGTTGTTCAATCGCTCAGTCATGTCTGACTCTGCAACCCCATGGACTGCAGCACACCAGGCTTCCCTGTCCATCACCAACTCCCAGAGCTGGCTCAAACTCATGTCCATCCAGTTGGTGATACCATCCAACCATCTTATCCTCTGTTGCCCGCTTCTCCTCCTGCTTTCAAGCTTTCCCACCATCAGGGTCTTTTCCAACAATTCAGTTAGTTCTTCACATCAGGTGGCTTCAGCATCAGTCCTTCCAGTGGATATTCAGTGTTGATTTCCTTTATAATTGACGGATTTGGTCTCCTTGTCATCCAAGGGAATCTCAAGAGTCTTCTTCAGCATCGCAATTCGAAGAAATGCAATTGATTTGTGTGTATTATTGTTTAGAAATGCAATTGATTTGTGTGTATTGATTTTGCGTCTTTACTGAATTCATTATTTCTAGTAGTTTTTTTGGTGAAATGATGTGGAAAATTAGAATTCAAAATCTCAGTTTCTGCCTCATCAAGGTTATCCACAACAGGGAAGAAAGGGAAGTCCTTTATACTGGGAAGCCCTAATACAGTCTTCTCACAATGCCTCTAAATTCCATGTGGACTTTGGGTGAACTGGATCTGGGTAAGGCTTGACCTCTATGTGGAAGTTTGATGTTTTCTCTGCTTTTCTAGCATGGTTTTGACATGACGTTTTGAAAAGTAATTTATTTTCCAATAATTTCAAATGTACAAACAACCTTGTGAACATGAAAGCAAGTCTTGTGTCTTGATTAGATATATTCCTAAATATTAATGTTAACATTTAAAATGGAATTATTTTCATAAGTTCATTTTCAGATTATTTATTGCTGCTGCTGCTAAGTCGCTTCAGTTGTGTCTGACTCCGTGCAACCCCACAGACGGCAGCCTACCAGGCTCCTCCATCCATGGGATTTTCCAGGCAAGAGTACTGGAGTGGGTTGCCATTGCCTTCTCCATATTTATTTCTCATGTGTATGTATAAGATAGGTTTTTGTGAATTGCTATTTTGCCCTGTAACTTTGCTGAGTCAGTTGACTAGTCAAATAATTTTTTGTTGTTATAGGAAGTTTTATATGTAAGATGGTGGTGTGATCTGTGTTCTGTGAGTTGACATGGTTGTAATTTTTCCATTCACACATGGATGCCTTTTCTTTCTTTCCTCAGAACTCTGGGTAGAACTTCCAGTATCCTACTAAGTAACAGTCATAAAAGCCAGCTTCCTGGCCTTGTTCCTGACTTCAGGAGTAAATCTTAGTTTTTTGCACTGAGCATAAAGTTTGCTGTGGCTTTGTATACTACTCACATATTGAACAAATTTCCTTTTATTCCTACTTTTTTGAGTGTTTGTATCATGAGATAGCACTGGACTTTTATTATAGCTTCTTCTTCAGTAACTGAAATGATCATGTGTTTCTACTTCACAGCTTATAGTGGTTCAATACATTGCTTGGTTTTAATATGTGGAACAACCTGGCATTTCTGGTGTAGAA